>SOMO01000010.1:469771-490406 GCA_028128575.1 Paedocypris carbunculus | reverse complement strand
GTGTGTGTGTGTTGGTGTGTGTGTGTGTGTGTGTGTGTGTGTGTGTGTGTAAACAGACATGACTGTATATTGAGAGAAGAAGATTCTATTTTTTTTCTGAACAAGCCTCAAAATGAAGCAGAAGTAATTACATGTCTGAGACTCCACGGTTTAACCCCACATTACTCCTGGGGAATTCTGTCTCTAATAACTTCATTATGCAATTCATTGATAATATCACATGAAGACTGGAATGAATTCCAGTGTCCCAGTTTTGCACAGACAAATAATGATTCTATTCTGAGTGTAACTGAATACTGAGTCCCAAAGTGAGGAGAGTCCTCGACCAGCAGGCCGGGCTTATCAGCTCTCCTCCGCACGGCTTCCCCCACAGGCCCGAGACCCCCGGCAGCTCCCACCGGTCATTTCTCTTTGATGACTCAATGTCTCATTACAAACTGACATTGTCATGAGCCTTTCTGACATTTTTAGTCATACAGTTTCATGTTACGCTTCACCTGCTGAATACATTTCATAAACAACATTTTAACCTTCAATCAACTCAACTGAAATCAAATGAGGCGAAAGTCACTGATTTTTATTTCTAATAATAGACTTGAAAATCTGTCTAAAGTCTTTAACTTTAGACTGGATCAATACTCCAGTCACATCTCGGTAACCGGTTCCAGAGTGACTGACCATCAGAACCAGTCCACATCATTCATTTAATCATCCGCCAATCAGATCATTTGAAGGCAGGCTCTGTGATGTCCTAAGCATGCTTGTCTACATGCTTGCAGGTGTCTACATGCTTGCAAAAAACTTAAAGATCTTTGCATGCCTAACTAGCTGTAGCAACAAGTACTGATCAGTCAGGTTTAAACCGGTTAAATCTTGACAGTATTGTATTCACTTTTCCAGTTGCAAGCGCGTTGGTGTGATGCATTTGGACTGCTGGGAAGATCTCAAACACTCTCAACAATGTTGTTCACATCGCTCTCTAACCTAGCTTGAACCTCAAATAATAACTACGTAATTAATGAATATTGGTATTCTTGCTGCTCTTTTATAGCTTTTAAAGCTTCATGAAACTAGTACAGTTCAGGGACTGTGGGATTTTTTGAGAAAGCATGTAATCAACAAAATCATCATTAATCAATAAAATACACAAACACACACTCTAGAAAACCAATGGTTAATGTGCTGCTGCAGCGTGTTGTTAGACATAGTTTAAAAAGTGAAAAGAATGTCGCAATTATTCAGTAGGTACATTTGGTAAAACATTTGCATGAATGTTCTCTGATTGGGTGGAAAAACAACAAAGTGCTTGCGGGCAGCTATTGCATTTAACTGCTTTTTCATTGTAAACAACATATATTGTTATCAGCCATTATATCATTTTATGGTACAGTGTATGAGCTACAGTAATCAATATGTGTGTGTGTGTGTGTCGACCTCCCTTGAACCAGAAGATGCCACAAACTTGTGAACACACAACTTTCAAGCTTGTGCATCAAGGTTTCCAGCGCAGCGCAGACTCAAGGACACACACGTTTTGAGTCCGCTCCACACAATCGCTGACGCTTTTCTCTTTCAAGCGCTGACGCAAATGACGGCCGCCACCTTTTCATGCAATGAATTGTGCATTCATCGAGACCGTTTGCTAGGATACAGTTTCACTTTTGCAGCCCCATCAGGCGGAAGATAATCATCAGCGTTGCAGTGGAGGACGTGTGAAGGATCTGCAGCCGCTGTCCTGTGGGGTAATTCAGACCTCGCGTGGCTTCTCTGCAGAGCTGCCTTGTGGAAAGATGCAATTTGCATCACACTGGATGAGGCGTCGGTGGTAGAACGTCCGCGGGGCAACACCAGACTATTACTAGCATGAAATCTTATTTACAAACGAAGCTGTTTGCCATTAGTGTGCATTAGGACCGAGCTGTGTGTGTGTGTGTATCTAGTGTGAGGTTTTATCACCGAGGGCGCACTGGAGCATCGCCCTGATGAGAGTGAATCACGTCGTGTTTGCTTGAGTGCGATCAGCCCCACTTAGGGCCTTTATTGGGCCTTTATTTGAGGTAGAATAAACTTAAATCCACTTTTTTTGTCCATACAATCCATAATAAAAAAAAAAAATATGAAGAAGCTGAGCGAAATATCAGGCGGTGTAGTCTCACTCTTCTAAATTGGATTGGAAATGCAGAGCAAACACACTGACCGTTTCATGGATGTGGGCAAAAATCGATGAAATGTCGGTTTGCATTTTTCAGTTTCATTTGCTGTTCTGAAAGTCTCGGGGCGGCTCATTGGCACAGTTGGAAGCCTGTTGCACGTTTGAGACTTTGAGACCCGAGTCGGAGGTGCAGAAGTCGTTCGAGGTCGGGGTCTTGCTGATTGGATGTTCTTGCTTGGGTTTCTTCCAGGTTTCCACTCTCCTCCCACAATCCGAGAAGCGTATTCATAATAATCGGGCATGTAAAATGTGAGTGGAGCAGTGTTTGTCTCACAGATACTGTATTGGACATTATACACAGTCGCAAGTGAAACTGAAAAATGCAAACGGACGTTTCAGTGATTTTCATCGACACCTGAGAAGTTTAGATGGACGAGTCATTGCCACAGAAAATCTCTTTCCCATCACTCACTCGTAAGTCGAGAGCGAGCACAAACTTACCCGTAACTACGATTTTTGTTGTCATATTCATGTCCTGTTTGTATTATAATTGTAAAAAGTTATCTAAAAACTTGGAAGCAAAAATAAATTATACTATTATTTAATACATTAATGCTTCTAACTATCTGGGCTTTATAATTTCCTTCTGGATTGGGGAGTTAAACATGCAACAATCGATTTGTGCTACACAAGATCTGAGGCTGTTCTGATACGTGGAGATCAGCTCTGGATGTGGAGATGGTGATGAGGATGATGAGGATGAATGTGTCACTACATGAAGCTGTACAGTTAGTGTCAACACGTCTGATGCATGTACAGTCCATATAAACACGAGCATTTGTCCACAATCACAAAACACAAAAATGTATTTCTACTTCTATTTCTATTAAAAACGAGACACTCATGAATCATAAGAAGACACGTGTTGCAAAACATAAAAAGTTAAGAATATTAGATTGTAAAATGACCTTTAAAAAATTGCAAATTGAGTCACAAAGCAACACTGTATATTGCAGTTTTACCTGAAACTCTCTGACTTCATTTCTATATAATCATCACAGTTGTTTTCCTGTGTCGTGTTGATAGTCACAAGATGAGGTTTTCTTGGCGCTTTACCGAGCCGCTGGTTCTCTTACAGTACGGTGATGAGAACTTGGGGGAACATGTGTGAATCCTTCACCTTCATAAATCTGCTTTGAAGAAAGTTCCGAATCAATCCTTGTTTTAATTTAGCCTATATTTTAATTTAAAACTTGTTTTAATTTACCCCCTCACCTTTGACCTTTTCTGTAATTACGCTGGAAAACAGAATAATTTGATTATACCCACATGATAGCGTATTATTACGCGCCACGATTTTATTTGGGTTGCCCTCAAGTGTCATAATTTGCTTTAATTGCCACGTTTTGAATTGCAAATGAGAATTAAAAAACATTTTTAACCCCCTCGGTTATCTTCGATCAAATTCTAATGAGTCTCTTATTTACACAATATATAATTGCCCGTCCCCCTTGTGGAGCCGATGTGTCTCAAAGTACAGAAAGGTGTTTGGGTGAGAATTAGCATGAAGGCAGGATTTCTTGTTCATTTCATATTGACTCTCCTCTCCCTCCGTCCCCCTCTCTGCCCGTCTTTATACAACAAGATTTGCTGAACGATGCCATGAATGAGAAGTGAGCTCAGTTTCCATAGCAACAAGCCATTTTACCTCCGACCAGCAACACACATTACAATGCAGAACAAAAAATGTAGAACAAAACGAAGCAAAGGTACTCAGATGAGAGGAAGTGAATTGAGCAGTTTCCAATTTAGCATCTCTGTTATTCTGTGCGTCTGGCTCCATCGTGGAGACGGAGAAAGATTACGTGACCTTTTCTGATATATCAGTGGTGAATGGTGTGGTTTACCATAGCGGTTCTGTGGAAGATGTCTATGATTAAAATGCAATTTTCCTTCAGTATGGTGATAATTTTTATGCTGATATCCGAAGCCTGGCTTGTTTTTTCAACAGCGGATTACTGGGGCAGTTCCACTTCAAAGGTTAACTTTGATAGAAATGTTTTTTTTTTTTTTTTTTTCATAAAGCTCTTGCATTGAAGATAATGCTCCTGCTGCTTCCAGAAGAGGAGACCTGCATTAGAACTGGAGCTCGGAGCCGAGGAGCGTCAGTGTGAGGCAGTGTGTCCGCTGGAAGTGTGTCTCGTCCTCTTATGAAAGAGTTATATTGTGCTCCGTTTGGTTCCTAATCAATATTGATTCCCAGACCACAACAAATCAAGGTTTACAGAAGGAGGGAAATATAAAAGATTCAGAGCACAGACGGCTGGTGAAGGAACCGGGAGGGAAAAGCTAGAGCTGCCTTCTGAATTCTTATGCAATAATAATAACATGCAGATGAAAATTACAATATAGAAATATGAGTTCCACTTTCCACAAGCAGCTCGACTTTTGCTTTCAAACTCTTCAGGATTGGAAACGTACGCATTTTGATGTTTGCTGTCGCAAGGTGTATTTCAGAAAAATACATTAAAGACACGCAGAGAAGTAAAGGATGTTGCAGCATCTTGCTCATCGCCGTAGGTCTCAGTCTGGAGGGAGATTTCTTCTGAAAGCGAACTTTAATTCAACTCACTGTTCAACTGAAAAAGTCCATTCTTTGCATTACGAAATGTTCACATGCTGTATGTTCAGTAAAGTTCTTCACTGTACTTTATTAGCTCACATCGCATGAAGTATTGAATCATGTGAGCCGTTGTTAAGCCTCCAGAGTACAAAAAAACTGTGTTTTATCAAAAAGAAGATATTCAAAAGGTTTTCTTGGGATTTGGTTATAGTATCAAACAGGACATTCACATTGTGTCTTTGAGTGGTTAGCATTTTTATTTAGTTTTCTCAGAGTTGTTTAAAAATGTGTAATTGAAATAAAGGTGTTTACATTTTTAAAGGTAAACCATTCGTCATAGTAATAATGAAAATAATACATTTTATTTATACGTTTTTGAGACCCTCAAGGTCGCCGTACAAAAAATAATAAATAAATAATAAGGCAGTTTCTTTATAACATTGAAATTGGATACTCAAGACCAACAAAACGTGTATCTCAGTAGCGTCATGAGCGTTTTGCGCTATTGTCCATAAATAGTTTTTGACCCAAATAATTAGTTTTTTTTCCTATCTAAACCTAACTAGTATGTATCCATAGTTGTGAAAGTTTAAGGTCAAGTTCAAGGTTTAGTTCTATTTTCCATGCCATGTCATGTTTTTTTGTTTTGTATCACGTTTGAGTTTTCTTTATTAAATACTTTATATCATCTGCCTGATCCACAGCCATACTGTAGATTCTTGACAGAGTAGTCATGTGTTTAAGTTGTGTTAGAAGTCTTTGTCTTTCATTATCGTTCTGCATTTTTGTGTCCCTGTGTGTTTGCTTTATTAAATGTGTACGTTTTTGTACACCACAATCTCCCGCTTTCCTGTACAGTGCCTGATCGTAAAAGCTTGTCACTTCAATGTGTGTAACTTCACTAGATGGTTAAATGCAGAGCACAATTTTGATATGGTCTCCAGTGGCCATATTGACAAATTAACTCACTTGACTTTTCTTATGTCCTATATTAAAAAGACTATGACGTTTTAATAGCACAGCCATCTCAAATTCTCATTTGCTTCTGCCACTGACAGGCAAAGAATTTTTGAGTAGTACGCTTGTACTGAATTATTTATTCTTGTGGGTCATCATTAAAAATACATTAATCCAATAAATAATAATTTGCTCAATTGGCTATCAATCTATATTTGGGACAAGATTTTGGAGCCTTAATTCTCCAAAAATGATCAGAGTGTGACACTGTAATCTGACGAGCTTGAACCTGCATAATACTATCTTCTAGGACAATCCAAATCAAGTCACTTTTATATGNTAAAATCCAATAAAAAGTAAGAAATTCTTCAAAAAATGTAAAGGCCTCAACCTCAAATTAGTCTTGGTTTCTAAAGCTGACTGAAATGTCTGTTTTTATGCAGTGCTACTGTAAAACCATCAGTACACTTGAACTAAACTACCAGTTATTTTACACTGACAGATATTGACTTTCTGTGCCAGGTTGGCGACATTTTTCGATCTATTTAGTCAGCTGTGTACAGCAAGGTCACTTTGCAGAATCACAATAAATTATTTTTCACATTCCTCAGACTTAGGATGGATATTACATCAGAGGCGCCAAAGTTTAAGTGTGATGTCAGATCTGGTTGGTGCTTGAAGGTTGTTTAGTCGGCGAGTCTGCTCTCCGCCCTGACGCTCTTCACATTCTCCTTCAGCGTGAGCATCGTCCGCTCGATACTGGCCTCAGACAAGCACAACAAGCTTTAGAGTGTCTTGCTCAGGGATGTGCTGAGATTTGAGTGCAGTTTCAGAGGAAACAGAACGTCTCTGGAGCAACTCACTCTGAGCCACAAGAAAAAAAGATGTGTTTCACTACTTTAATGAAATCCCACCTAAACGTGGTTAGAAGATGTCAAGTGTTTTGTGCTAGTGTGGAAAAACTTTTCTTTACTTGTATTTGAGCAGGAGGAAATTATCCCCTTAGTCTGCTCAAATTGAGTTTTCATATCAGCGGCTTTACCTAGATAAGAGTGAATGATGCTGTAAATGCTCTGTAATGACATCGCTTATGTATTGATTTTTTTTTTATTCTTCAAAAAAGGCAGAATCTTTGAAATAACTTGTGTGATACATTGCGGGACTGGGGTGCTTTAGGGGAAGAGTGGTCTATTTCTTTCTTGTATTTGCCTCCACTGATGCTTTTTCTCTCTACAAGATCTGCAGGCATGGAATTAGAAATCTCACAGAAGCAATAAACAGTAATTGGATTTGGCGATGGGAATCTTGTTACCAGGAGAGAGAGAGAGAGAGAGAGAGAGAGACAGAGAGAGAGACAGAGAGAAAGACAGAGAGAAAGACAGAGAAAGAGAGAGAAAGAGGGTGAGAGATACAGATGGGGGGGGGACGAGAGAGATAGAGAGGCGAGAGAAACAGAGAGAGAGGGTGAGAGAGACAGACAGACAGAGAGAGACATACAGAGAAAGAGAAAGAGAGAGAGAGTGAGAGTGAGGGAGACATAGAGATAGAGAGAGATGAGACCTCCACCTCTGATTTAACCAATCATCTGGAATTAGAATCTGAAGTCGTGAGCCATTATGTAGGGGTTTCTTTCTGCACGTCGGACTATTGGACATATCTATGCAAAATCCTTAACCATAAGACCACCAGACCTTCCGAACTTTGTGTTCCTGAGGTCCTGCTTAAAAGGCTTTGCAATAATTTGCAGACGTTTCAAGCTAATTCAGCTGACTAAGTGTGTTGGCTTCTGCAAAACAGAGAGCAGTGAGCAAGTTCTCAACAATAGGCGGGGAAAAAAAAACTCTAAAGAAGAAAGAAAGGTTAAAATATTACAGGTTTAAGCCACCATCTTGCGGACTGGACTTCGCTGATTGCGTACAAGCATTGATTGCGTGGATGGGACTCTTATTTTGATAGTACCCTAATCAGTTGATGTCACATAATGGATTTTTTAGACGTGTTCCAAGCTCATGTTATTTAAACTTACTCTTAAATTCAAGAGAATTTTTTGGTTTAAATATTTTTGTTGTGGGTTTTTGTCCCCCTCGTGGCAGGTTTTTTGTCTGTGATTTTAAATAAAAGTCCCTTCCATGCCTTTGGGAGAATCTCATCGTGACAAAAGTGATAAGTAATATTTAAAAAAAAATTAAAGTTTAACCCGCTCACTGATGCAGGTCTTTGAACAGTTAAATTTAATGATTATCTGGTTTGTTCATATTTTTGACGTCCATATTTATGCTGTTTTTTTTTTTAATATTGTTGGTTTTAATTTAAGTGTTTAGTGAGTTTAGCATCTCCACTGTCGGTTTTCTAGCATTCCTTCTGACTTGAGAACCAAAAGAATCAAGATTAAGGTTTTTCAGGACCTATATTTTTTCACTTTGTGAGTTCAGGAAGGGAAATGTAATAATTTGAAACATTCTAGTCACCTTCACCTCTATGTCATGTGAACAATTAACAAATACATTCAGAAATCCATTTGTTTTATTAAGCCCAAGTCCACAGAATGAACAGACATCTCCTTATATTGCACTAATTCCGGCTGCTGTAAAAAGCTAATTGAGGAATCCAGGAAGCTAAATGTGCTGTCAAAATCAATTAGCCCTCTCACATTTCCCACCAAAAATTCAATAACGTTTATTTTTCCTCCATTGAGGGACATTATGTATTTGTCACCTCACGTGAAATCCTTCAGTTGTGAAATGGCACCATTGTTTGGAAATGTCACCTCTGGGGTTTGTAAATGTGTTTGGAGAGATGTAGTGATTTGCATTAGACTAGTGGAGCCTATTCAGGATGTGCCCCTCATTTTGATTTTATGGCATTTTATGTCATTGGACACATGATAAAATGATAAAATGACAATTTTATGCTTTTGGTGACAAATTTTGTTTTCCTTGTTTGAACAAAAACAACACATAAATGCATTAATCATTTATCAAAGGCAAATACAAAGATTATTAATACATAGACACATTGCTTTGTAACAATTACTTTGATTTGCACAATTTTGATTTGAACAATTAACCTTGATTTGATTGAAAGTCAAAGTGTTTATTGTCATACTGTAAATGCAGGTGCAATTGAACAGTGACATTTTTTACATTGTTTGATCACACAGAATTCCAGAACGATGCAATTTCACAGTTACAACTATCTCAAAGCACTATAGGGGTTGCAATACAGTATTATACTGCAGTGATGTAAATGCTGTAAAAAAGAACAAGTGACAAAGTTAAAGTGAGATATTGCTACAAAATAACCATAATTACCTCTGTAAATACTTCTACTGTTAATATAGCAGTAAAAACTACTGCAGTGATGCAATAATTGCTTCAAATAATGTTGTACAGTGAAGTATTGTTAAAAACACTAAGTACTGCAATGTATTTAAAAGGCAGAGTTTCCAGGTAAAGTGAAATGTGGAATTTTAATAGAAAATTAATATAGAAAATAGAATATATTTATACGTACACATTCTCTTCATAATTGCTTTTTTTATTACAGCGGTTTTTGATATGTTGTTATGCCTCCAATGGAACCTTTCCATTTAAAGGGTCCTTCTGGGCACCATTACTGATTTCTCTTGATGCTCTGTAATTGTGTGATGCTCTTGTGATCAGACAGGGCAACAGAGGTGGTGGGAGCAGGAAATCCCAATCGAGGACAACATCCAGAAAGGTGAACTGCTGACCTATAACCTTACGGAGCTCATTAAACCCGAGGCCTACCAGGTCCGGCTCACGCCAATAACACGGTTTGGAGAAGGGGATTCGACCGAGAGGATCATTCGCTACAGTGGTAAGATAACTCATGATTCACATTTCTTGTTTTTTGAAACTGAATTTGTGCTGTGAAATAAAGCTTGTAATTTTGTAATTAAACTATACTTGCACAGTATTGTGAGGGTTAAACTAGATCAGGGTCCGAAAACTAGATTCTGGATTTCAGCAATTTCATAGACACAGTCTCTGAACACAGTCACCATTCATGTGTGCGTTTGTGTGTGTGTGCGTCTGTGTGTGTGTGTGTGTGTGTGCGTGCGTGTGTGTGTTATAGAGAGTTTCTGTGTGTGTTTCTTTATAGCAAAATAATGGATAAATAATCAGTAAAGGGTTTTTTAATACAAGAGAAAGAGCCCTCTGCTGGTTAAACACAAAATTAACAGCCAATAAAATAGTCATAAAAATTAATTTTCTATTTTCACAAGTCTACAATTATATTGTGTTCAAAAAGGAGATATAGCAGTATATATAAAAACAGTATAGATTAATTTCATTGTTTTGCTTTGTGCTTCTTAAAGAGTCCAGTCGTGATTCAGGTAATGTATTTCAAGCCCCCTAAACCCTCCATCTGTGGTGCCTGATCCCTGCTCTTCCTTTACTGGGAATCCGACTATACCATGTGTGTTCTTCACCTCAGCGGTGGCTGGATGCACAGACTCATTCATTTACTCTGCACAGTCTCGTGTTGTCACAGCTCCACCACCCCAGCATCTCTGTGAAAATATGACCTTGTTTTGCTCATCCCCAAAAAAGAATTATCTGTGAATAACTGATCAATTCAGTGTGCCCTGTTTTTCCCTACTCTGCAGTCACTGAATTTTAGATTTGAAAATTAATAAAATGTTGCATTTTTTGAGCCCTAAAAAAATTGTCATTTAACTGCAAATAGATCTCAGAAAGATATATTAAAAAGATGAAATTATAATCTTGTCAGATTATCTGTGATTTAAATATTTCACTTGATAATAATAATTTTACGTGTTAAAGACAAAATGTTACGTGTTAAAGACAAAATGTTACGTGTTAAAGACTTCTGAGCGTCTGTCAGTAAAACGGTGAAGGCAAATTCATCTCTGTTTCCAGCTGAACCGTTGGAAAAAGCAAAGCCCAGAAACACTGACGCGAATGACAGGAAATTGTTCTGGAAGAAAGTTCTGGATCACAACAGAAGGTCTAGAATTGACTCTCATTCAAGCGGAGCAACATCTCCGTCAACAGTGAAACAGTTCTTCATATATTGTGCATCTAACATATAGTGCAAAAATACCAGCAATTTCTTAAAAAAAAAAAATTAAAAAAAATTTAAAAATATCACAAATTATTGTAAATTAACAGTACAAAAATAGTCATCATTTGAAATGTTGTGAAATCCTGGAGTGACAGTAACGTGGGCCAACAGGAGCAGTAGAAAAAAAATGGTTAAATTCTCCCATTTGCTCATTATTACATTTATTCTTTTCATAGTTTATTCAGCAGCGTACTCGTGTGATATGAAGCCCGTGTGGCTTTACAGGGTCTTTGTGTCAGGTAATGGAAATACCAGTACTAAAAAATTGAAAACGTCTCATTTCTTCACATCTCCCTCTCTACTGCTCCGAAGCCATTTCGCCACAGGGCTCATAGGAAAAGACCACCATCTGTATTGATGTGATGACTTTCACACCAAGAGCACTTCCATCAAAGAGTCCGGCTTCTGCCACGGTGACATTCTGCATTTTAATTGGCTGAAATTGCCTGGAGAAGGTGATGGCAGAATCGCACCAGTAGAAATCCATATCCAAACTTTTACAGTAACACACGGGCAGTTAATCCTCATGAAAGTAGCAGAACGTCTTCCCTGTAAGAACATTTTACACTCGGAGGATGAATTGAATCAGGCCATGGTGGCGCTGTTGCAAGTTCGAGTCCCAGTGGCGGTCAATATGTGTTTTTCGCGTTTGTGTGGGTTTCCTCCAAATTCCTGGTTTTCTCCCACACTTCAATTGCAGTCTGGAAACTGTGTCTGTGTGTGACCCAGAGTTGCTGTTATTGGCTTCAGCTCCACGTGACCCAGAAAAGGATACATTTTAGAAGAAGAATCAATGGATGAATAATTTGGTAAATATTATAATTGGAATTAACAACTTGCACTGATTTGAAAACCCTTCATAAAACACTATACATTTATATTTAAGTTTTTTTTTTTAATGTGACTTTTATTGTAACACAGTTGGACTGTACATCAAAACAATTTCATTATTTCTCTTGGAGTCCAACCCAAAAACCACTTTGTCGCTAACAGCTAAAAGAAAGCTAATATTAACTAGATTAGCTAGTTTTGCTAAAGATTGCTAATGCTGCTAATTATGTAGCAGCACCTGGAAAGTAAACACTGTAACATGTACTGTACAGTGTGTTACTTAACTGGAGCTGGTTCTGGTCACTCTACAGTATTTTAATGATGTTTTTCCCTCCTCTGTGTTTTTGTTCAGTCTGCAACTTGTAGAAAATGTTGCGATGTTGGTCAAGACTTTCCATGGCAGCGCTTCAAATTTCAGCTCGGACAATGCCAGGAAAAATTAACTAGCAACCAAAAAGAGTTGCTGGGCCGTGTCATGCGGTATCATTCCATAAAACATGAACGTGCTGCTGTCGGTAGATTGCTCTGGAAGCCCACCAACTGGCAGCGATTTATCCTCCTTTCAGCCGGAAAACAGCCCGAGAGTGACGGCTAACAAGCTATTAGCTTTGTATTGTTCAACAGTTAGTATAGCAGGGTTACTGATAATTAATACTGTTTTTGGCTGGGTTTTTTTGTATTAGTAATAATAATAATAATCATAACAATTATGTTTTTTTTATAAAATGGGGCTTGCATTGTAATTCAGTCAAGTTGAATCGATCATTGATCAAACCCACTGAGCTTCATCGACAGGGTTACAGAAAACTATCACGCCACAAGAAAACTGTTCAGCTATAGACAACTATTAAACTAAAGTAAACTAATCAGTACAGAAACACTATAGAGCCAAAGAAAAACTGTTGAGCTACAGGAATACTGTCTACACTAAAAATATAAAGCTATAGAACTACAGTAAAACTAAAGATTCACAGCAAAACTAATGAACTACAATATAACCAAACAGCTACAGTAAAACTTTATATACAGTAAAAATGGTTTATCTACAGTAAAACTAATGAACTACAGTAAATATATATTTAAATGCTGTTAAAAAGCCAATATTAGCTACATCAACAATGGCGTTATGTCTAGCATTTTACAATTTGTACATCTACAAATAATACTCATACGTGTGCACAAATTAAATGTTTGCACACTGTTGTTCTCGGTGGTCTGAAGAGGTTTATTTTTATGTCAAACGCGGTGTCTCTGAGAAACACGCCTAGTATCTGGGTTGAATGCTGCATTACGGCAATTTACTACACGGCTCTGCGGATGTTGACAGGAAAGGCCTACATATGGCACATTCTCGCTTTAAAGCTAAGCTTCGCCTCTGAGATGGAGACCGCAGATCCTCTCCGAGTCTAATTACTTCAGTGTTTAACCGTGTTGATGCGTCGCTTTTGCTCCTGCAGCTTTAATTGTACTTTACCGGAGACGAATGGAGAAATTGTGGATCAAAAGATGGATCCCATCAGTCTAACACAGAGTGTGTGTTAATGCAGCACGTGTTTCCCAAAATGCACCATCTGTCGGGTTTAAGCAAGGTGGGCATCTCGTCCCTACCACAGGCAGAAACAGCTGGATGTTTTACAGGCATATCCGTAACACACGTCTGAATTAGCCTGTGATGGAGATGAAAGTATGATAGACAAATGATCACCTTCTTACAACAAAACAAATTCATTTTTATGAAACCGGGATTGTATTAAAGTTGTACTTAAAAAAATAAAGGTTCTTCATTTGTTAACCAGATTTCTACTAATTATAGAATATGTGCAAAGTTAAAAACTTTTTTTTTTTTTTACCTTACAATCAAATACAAAATCAGTGTAAGGTGTCTATATAGAAGCACATTAATGGATTAATTCTTGTTTATGCAGACGCACGCTTGATAATGGAGTTATTCTTTTAGCGTCCTGTCAACATTTTACTTTCTCATTTATCTCATCTATTCTGCGCAGAAGTGCACTAGCCCCCCGCAGTCGGTAAAGCAGACATTTACACTGACACCCCTTCGTGAACATCTGCTGCGTTTGAATGCCATTGTGCTAATCTCCCTCATCACATCCTCCTGTAAAAGTGCCAAAAGTGATGCGACCATCCGGAACACACTCACGCTACACACTGACGCCTCACTTTATTAAAACCTTCTCGTCTGAGACTCATAAAAATTGTGTCTGGCCGTCTGTCCGTTTATCTCTTTTTCCATATACTTGTCTGTCTATCAATCTGTCTGACTATCTCTGCCGAATCTCTCTGTTTGTCTGTCTGCTGTGTGTCTGTCTTTCTGTCTATCTCTGCCACATATCTCTGTTTGTCTGTCTATCTATATTTCTGTCTGTCTGTCTGTCTCTGCAATATCTTTTTGTTTGTTTGTCTGTCTACATATCGATCTAGTCTTTTTGTCTATCTCTACCAGATCTATCTGTTTGCCTGTCTGTCTGCCATATCTGTCTATCTATATGTCTCTGCTACATCTATGTACCTGTCTGTCTATCTATCTCTGCCCCATCTTATCTGTTTATCTGCCACATTAATATGTCTGTCGATATCAGCCACATCGGTCTGTCTATCAGTTTATCTAAATCTCTGCTACGTCTATCTATTTGTTTGTCTGTCGGTCTATCATTCTGTCTGTCTCTGTCTGCCTGTATATTTCTGCCACAGCTGTCTGTCTGTCAGTCTGTCTATCTCTACCACATGTATATGTTCGTCTATCTGACTGTCTCTCTATTTGTCTATCTATCTAGCTCTTCCACATCTGTCTGTTTGACTGTACATCCATCCATCCATTTATATACATCCTGTACATCCATCTATCCATTGTATATCCATCCATCCATCCATGTATCTCTCTTTGACCTGTGTTTCGCCTGCCTGCCTGTCTGTCTGTCTGTCTGCCTGTCTGTGTGTGTCATATTAAAGGCCCGGTGCTGATGATGAATGATGCCCAGTGTTTTTCCTCTTCCACATGACAGATTAGCGCAATCACTCCAAACACGTTTTCAGGCTTAAACAGGATTGCGCTTATTTATTTAAATATCTTTATAGTGGCTGAGGCACTGAGCTTGGCTGGTTGGAGCAGGGATAAGTTTCAGTCTCACTATCTGTTCCACACATGCCCGCTGAAAGCTCTCTTCCACAATGCGCCTTCGCCCTTCACTGAGGCGGCCTGGAAGCACGCAACTCTCTGCTGCGCTCAGATAGGAGCGATACGGCTCTTTGTGTTTCACCTGAGCATCCCTCAGCCCCGTAGCGACCTCTTCCCCCAGTAAACACTTCCTCCTACACGGACACGTTTCCTTCCCCCTTCTCACAGTGTGATACGTGGTAATGATGCCCACAGCACTTCTGCACACTTCTCTCCAAAGGCAAACCCAGTTTCCGATGCGCTTTATGAATATAATATTAAAAATAAGCCTTCAGATCTCTCATTTTTGCTTTCTTCTCTGTTTCACAGCACCAGTGAATCCTCATTGGAGTAAGTAGAAGCACAAATAGTTCCTGCGTGATTGTGCGGAGTCAGTTTAGCATGTGCATGAGCTGATGTGAATTGTGTTTTTATATTGAGCATCACGGAAAAATTATATGTTTCAGTCTCTCCGGTGTTTTACTGGGTTTAGGGCAAATTCACCAGGGCTGCATCTTTGTGAGCCTGCGAAATGTGTCATATAGCTACAAATAAAATGCAAAAACATACATTTTAACACAAAATGTTAATATATGAATCAAATTTTATCTCATTCCAAAATTTAAACTTTAAATATTTATTTTAGGTGATGTAGACTAAGTGAATTGTTGAGCCCATGTAATAATACACTGTAGTTCCTCATTATTCTATTTTATTTATTTATTTTTTCAAAATCACAAAATAACTTTGTGAAGCCCCAGAAAGACTGATACATACATTTCAAGTCAATAAATGCCACCTGTCCATCAGAAATTAGAAATAATTCATGTTCCTTTCTCACCCTGGTTGTTGTTTCTCTTCGGTGGTTTTCCCGGAGTGTTCTAATGAGCGCTTTCCGAGTTAAATCCACTTCAGCCAACACTTCCACGCTCAGAAAGAACTGCGTTGGGACTCTACGTTTTGGAACGCTATAGTTTCTCATTTGCATTTATTTAATTCCATTTTGCTCAAAAGTGTTATATTTCATGCATGTTCAGCTTCGATTATAATTGAATTTTGTCTTTGGAGGATTGTAAATATTCATGCCTCCAAAGAACTTCTACTTTAGGCTGCTTTTCAGACACATTCATATGTATTTATATTGAACTCATCGGTGCCAATCAACTATCCAGAACTAGTGTGTGGAAGTGTGTACAAACACTGTAATGAGTTATTAACTTGTAAATGGTTTGCTGTTTACACTCACTCTTCATTCCGCGGCTCTTTCCCCTACAGACAAGTTCCACTGCGGCTTTGAGGAAGACACCATCTGTATGTTCACACAAGATAAATCTGAGGAGTTTGATTGGACGAGACACAGCGCCGGCACCAGGGACTCTAAATATACCCCCAACACCGGCCCCAGCAGCGACCGCTCCGGCTCCAAACAAGGTGCACAAGCCAGCGCACACGCACCACTTAATAATAAATGCATTATTGATGCCCACCAAATACAAGCAGACTAATATGCATAGACATGCACATAAAAATAGACTTGGGCAAGGGCGCCACGGTGGCGTAGTGGTAAAGCGAGAAGGACATGTTTTACATTCAAGCTCCAGGCCGTTCAGAGTGGGTTGTCATTGTGCTTGCGTGGATTTCCTCCGAGTTTCCGGTTTCATCACACACTCCCAACACATGCAGGAGAATTGGAGTCAAAATTGTTCAATGAGTGTGTGGGGGTGAATCCTGCTCATTGGTTGGTTGGCCTCTAATCTAGGGGCTGTGTTTCACCCTCAGGCCTCGGGATTCCGTTCCCCGTTGCTGGGAGTTGCTCCCCGTGACCCTGAAATTGAAAAGTCATACACAAAATGGATCGGTGGATGATTGGATGGATGGACTTGGGAACCAAATTTTGAATACCAAAGTTGTCCAATGACTCATAATTAGTGATGAGTTATTCATCAGAGGCTGAGAAGATGCTGAGTAGTAAACTGATCTTCTCAGCAAAGTGAAGCCTTTTGACTTTTGAGAGCAGTTAATAGCATTAGTGTTCAAAGGCACTTTCAATTTCTCATGTAGCTAAATCTGAGCACTGGCTGTCTGTTGAGTGGCGGATGCTGAAGGGAAGATGCTCCATGGATTCCATTAGCAGCACTTTTAGAAAAATTGTGTCCATCATTTAACTTGACAGCGCATTTTAAGACTCGTGGTGTGAACTGGATCTTTAATGGGTCAACATGTGTGTAACGCCGTCAGTTTTTCTGATGCTTTGTAAAATTAGATGAATTTTAACAGAGGTAGAAGAAATGGGCCAAAGGATAGGGGGGTTTGCATGTTCTCCCTGTGCTTGNAAAAACATGCAGGAGAATCAGAGTCTGGAAAATTGTACATAGGTGTGAATGAGTGTGTTTGTCTGTGACCCACTCTGTGATTGGTCAGCCACCAAACCAGGGTGTGTGTATAAATGTTGTGTATAAATGAGTGAGATTTCTGATGATGATGATTATTATTAATATTATATTTTTAGCATTTTTTTCTACTTCAACACAAAATTTGGTCTATGGCAATAGACAGACAGACAGACGGACACTTAAATAGATATAAAGACAGGATGGATGGCCGGACAGACAGATAGATAAACACACATGAATGAAAACCATGTAGAGTAATCCCTCAGCAGTAAGAGAAAATGAAAGCTTTGTTTTTCCCAGTTTGCCATGTTACTAGATTAAGATATAATCCCAGAGCTTCTCCTTTATTGGCTGCAGGTTTGCCGCTGTGTTGTGGAATCCAATTTTCTGTTCTTGTTCTGTGCAGGTTTCTACATGTACATCGAGACCTCGCGGCCACGGCAACCAGGCGACAAGGCCCGACTGCTGACTCCATCCTTCAACGTCGCCCCTAAAAACCCCTACGGAAACGTGGTCACCAGTCCCACCTATTGCTTCAGTTTCTACTACCACATGTATGGAAGACACATAGGTGGGTCACGAAACAACAACACCGATGCCGACTGTATGCATGTTTTATAAAGTGTCCTACTTTAATTACTTTTCCAATTATGGTGCAATAGCAAAGCAGCAGCAGATTAAACTGAAATGTCCTGCGTGTCCCGCTGATACACAGCGTGGGGACGGAGTCATCATGAGGACTCCTGATGTGATCAGCTGGAGGGAAATATATGCAAATGAGTTGTTTTAATTGTTCAGGCCTTCTAATTAGTGCTGATGTGATGTCAGCTGTAACCTACAGACAGTTTGACACCATAAATCCTATGTTCAGCCGTGCGAGTGGTAAAGGCCAATCATGAAAACATGATTGGCAAATACATATACGTACGTACCAGGACGTGTGTTTTGCAGATTGGCCACGCCCACATGTCATGTCTCAATGAGTCTCCACAATGCAAAATTATCTCGAAGTTAAAGCAAACGTCTTCTCCCAGTACACGGACCACAGCATATTTATGAAATACAGTATTTGGGAACCGTTAAATGATCTAGGAACGATTGACCCTGTTTACTAGGATTCAAATGTTGTGTCAAATGTTTCAAACAGCATATGGGTGTCGCCCTCAAAGACAAATGCAGTAAACTTGGAAACGTGCTAGTTTTGTGACATGTTAAATAATATTTCTTGTACATAATGAATCTAGATCCCAGAATTTTAGGGAAATGTATTGTTTAGAGCATCACAGTGACGCAGTATGTAGAGCTGTTGCCTCACAGCTAAAACAAACCATTCAAGACAAACGTATGAGGTCCAACCGTTCCCACAGTCTAGAATCGTGCAGGAGATTTGGAGTTCATAAGGTGTGGAAAATTGCCAATAGGTGTGATTGAGAGAGTGAATGTGTGTCCTGCTCTGTGATTGGTTAGCCACCGTTCCAGGGGTGTGTCCTGTGTTCAGGCCCAGAGTTACTGAGATTGGATTCAGCTCCTAATGACCCAAGAAAGGAAAAACGGTTAGGAAAATCAATGTATATATTTAGTTAAAATTAACATTTGGCACCAATCAATCATCCACTGACATGGTTGTGTCTAGATCGTCTTTGCCAAATTATCTTTTGCAGTTAGAAAGTTAATATTTAAAGTTATCCACTGACCAGGCAAGGTGGTGAGTTCAGGCATTTACTGGGAATTGAACTTACAATCTTTAGGGTTACTTCCACCTGGAACTTTCCAGAGCGAGTATGTGGTATAGAGCTGTAACCGGCTTCTGTATAGAGAGATTTCTATGGCTTCTGTTTGATCTTGCAGTTGTACTGGACACGTAGTTGCACTTCTTGGATGGGGATGACCTCCGCGACCCCACAGACAGGCTTGTAACTGCAATTTTCTGCTTCACAAAGCCGTGTGCTTTCAGAATAGAAAGTGTGGGGCTAATTCTGACTCACTGGGGTGTTCTGTTCTTGGCTTTTGACGTGGTCTCTGGGGTTAAAAACCCATGTGCCCAACAAGATCTTCTGTCTGGCTGCACAGCAAATAACCGAGATAACGTGTTCAGATGGCTCTTTTGATATAAAAACCTGCCCAAGTGGCTTTAGAAGTGCACTCGGAAGGTGTGTGTGTGTGTGTGTGTGTGTGTGTGTGTGTGAGGGTGTGTGCTATAAAATTGATACTTGACACTTTGTGTCATCTTGACTCAAAATGGGTTTTTCTGTCGTCATTAATTCAACCATGATTAATTTATGAATAATAATGAATAATGAAAAGATTTATACAGTTATAAAGCAACAATCGCACTGGGATTAAATGAGCAATGTAAAGATGGTCAGCAGCTTGAATGTCTGTCGTCTTCATCTCAAGCAGAAATCATTTCACACAGAAGCGTTAATTTATGTCAAATGGTGCAACAAAGCGCAAAAGCACCTTCCAGGAAATGTACAGTAATTTTACCTGTGTGTGTGTGTGTGTTTGTATGTGCATGTTTGTGAGTGTGTTTGAGGAAAAGAAAGCGTGTGTGTGTGTGTGCGTGTTTAGGACTGTGCAATTAATTAAATTGCAGTTTGACCATGCGCAATATCTAAATTGCACAAAGCCGTACATTTTTAGAATAATTTCATAATCTTTTGGTGCGCGCTTAAGGTGAGAAGCTGTCGTTTTCCGTCTCACTCTCAAATTATGATGAGGCTGAGTGGAAAGTGAACCTGGGGAAATACGTTTTTGTTCTGTTCATGTTCAGTGAATATGGCAAAATGGAAAAAGATAAAATTGCAATGACAATATTCGCAGATAAAAACCCAATGTGAATGATTTTCTTCTGGTCAGGGAAACAGATGGAAAACCTTATGTAACTAACTGGACATCTGCCTTCTTTTCAAGGAACATTAAATGTGTATTTGAGGCAGAAGAGCCAGACAGGTCAGGACACCTCCGTATGGACTCTCAGCGGGAACCAAGGGAACCGCTGGAGACAAGCCAGAGTTAATATCAATCCCACATCCTCTTTCCAGGCAAGGCACCGTCCTTTTATCAGACGCTTTTCTTGAGAATGTACAGCATCTGTGCATTTGTGTGCTTTTCCACCTGCAAAATTCTGTGCTTTTATCATTGTAGATCATTATGGAGGGTGTTCGGGGTCCTGGGATTGAAGGAGATATTGCTGTAGATGACGTGACCATTGAGGAAGGAGAGTGTCGAGATCCTCCACCCAGCAGTAGTGAGTGTCGTGTGCTACAAATCTACACCAAAGATACTGTTATTGTATGTCGATGTGTTATTACTGTAAATCCCAAACCAGAAAACAACAGTCAGAAATATATCATTCTGCAGTATTTTTGTGACATGTATTCATTCTGAGC
>SOMO01000010.1:423714-457332 GCA_028128575.1 Paedocypris carbunculus | reverse complement strand
TTTTTTTTTTTTAATGTAAGGAGTACAAAGAACAGATATTTGCATAGCAATTAATGAAGTAGAAGTAAAAGTAGGCAAAATAAATTACTTTTTATTTTTAAGTAAAAAGAATCCAACATTTGGCTGCAATTTTAGCTGCTGTATAGAGGAAACAATGCAGTATGTATTCATACTGTAAAACATCTATCCATCTATGTATGGAATATAACACCTTAATATGTATGTCATTTGCTTGGCAGGTGTGTAAAAGTGGCAAAAAAATGATAGACCCCCTGAGGGTGATGCCAGACCCTGATCACCTTGTCAGGGCTTATTTTTTCAATAATGACCAGCTGGCTTTGTTATTACCGCTCACTCTCGGCTTTCAGCAGTGTGCAGCTCTGCAGAAGAATCGCCGCAGTCAGCCTCTTTGTCTTCTTTGTTTTCTGCAGTGCAGAAGCGGCTCTCTTCTCCTAGAGGGACCCCGAGAGAAGAACAACCTGAACAAAGATGTATTTCTCTCGCTCACACAAACACAAAGCAAACAGATCTGCAGCGAACAAACCTTTTTTTCTGTTTGTATTTATGAGCTGTGATGTCACAGGTAAGCCACAAACATCACAGCAGCGCATAAAACCAACTCTCTGCGCATCATGATGCTTTTAGGAACCGATTAACTCTGATTTATTACACAGTTAAAGAGTCTACAGTCTTTTTTTTTTGAGGGATGCTAATTGAATAACACATTCTATAGGCATCTTTAGCCAAATCATGACTTCAAACTGCCTAAAAGCAGTAATCAAATTCAAATGATTCGAATATGTCAAGACAGTTGATGTTGAAAGGAATTGCTAATAAACAAAAGGCCTGTGCCGTAATATGAGGGATGTGGCATGAGGTCTTCAATATAACGGTCTGTCATCGCTTCTGAGTGTGGTTACGCATTGGAAGATCAGAGAAACCCATCTTTGATGATAAGCCGCCATTTCTGCGCAAAGATAGTGAGCTTAGATTTCAGTCACTTATTCTCCATAAACTTTATCTCAGGAACAGATAAGAGCTCAATGCGGTGCAATAATCAACAGAAACCCACTAGATCTCTCTGCGTTTTCAATTGAAAGATAACGGAACATGGTAGAGAAAACCATCAGAGTCCTCCAGTCTAAACTCATTTCATAATCGGCTTAATCGATGCAAGATGAAGACAGTCTACACAATTTCCTTTGTTACACTACAAAGTAGGTCTTGTAGAAACAAAGTGTCTATCAAAAGCTATTCATCGAAACCGTTTTGTGCACTATAGAGACGTTTTAATGCAGAAATTGTGATCTAAATGTACCTCACAGCAGACCTTTTCTTTTAACAAAAGAATGAATTCTTTTATTCTTTTATCTTAGCAAAAAGACGTTTTTTTTTAAAGAACCATCAAACAATCAATTGCTTCTCTTCCACAACTCTAGTCCCAGTACCATGTCCTTCACCATTGCATTTGTAGAAAATTATACCCAGCATTAATGCACCTTTACAAACGCTCACTCTGACAAAATCCCACAAAGGACTACTTTCCATTAAAGCTCTATAACTTTTGCTTTTAAAATTCCAAAAATACACTCTCGGCTCACTTTGTAATGCTCTAGGGAGGCTTTTCTCCTGCTGCCACCTTCTTCTTCCTCGCTCTCTCTTTTCTAAGCAGCATTTTTCTCACACGCCGTAACAGGTCTCGCCACCACTTCAAAGGCCCTGATTGTCATTAGCAGAGTCTGCGCTATGAATATTACATCTGTGCTGTGAGGCAGCGCCGTGCTGCATAACCTGCCTCGACAACCGCATCAAATATTTAACTAGGTGACTGCAGGCATTCCTCTATCCACGCGTGTGTGGAGCGAAAGACAGAGCCACAGTGAGTTTGAATAAGAGATGGCTGTTTGGGGGAGGGTGGGCGAAGGTTTAAGTTGTTCATCATTTACATGGAAGTGCTGATCCCGACAGCAGCCGCCACCTCATCATACCACTTAGGGAAATGAAAAGACGGAGGATGAGAGAGATTCTGGCGGAAGGTTACGGGATGGCGAGGAAGGGGGTCGTCGGTTTTAATCAAGCTGCTGGATCAAGCTTCCTATGCATGAGGAGGGGGTCAATGCACGGATGAGACGCGGCTGTCAGAGAGTCAAACTGCTCTTAGATAAGAAGTTGAAATGAGAAAGCAGATGTGTGTTTTCTGAGCACACGGAGGTATCTGATAATTCAACCATGCACATCAATGGCAAAATTGAACAGGGCAACTATCACATTGATTGCCATAGCAACAATCCTATCGCATCTACAACATACTTTGTAGAGACTAGCGTGGGTATGAAATGATTGAAATGTAGTGGAAAGCACAAACCAGCCTGTATAATACATTTGTGGATATAAAAGTAATCCACACATTTGCAATCCACACATGAATTACGAATGGTTCTAGAAAAGTCTAGTGCACCAATGGGTGGTTCACATCGCTCTATTTGGAAGTTTATTTTATCACGACTATCCACACTTCTCCAGAAAGACATCAAAAGCAGAGAAAACTGGGTCACATTCTAAAAGAGGAGAGAGAAAACGAAACGGAAGGCAAGGGATGCAATTTAGGTTTTGGTGTGGAAGGATGCGTGTCTGAATCTCATTAAATATATTTGCTACAGCACAATTTAACTGTCTGCCTTTTGAACTTGAGAAACACAGAGACATGAAAAAAAAAGTTTTAGTAAAAGGAAAATAATAACCAAATTTTTTGCAACATATTTATTTCATCATTCAGTTTTAGGTGAACAGTTATACAGTAGTTGTTGTGTTAATTCCCTTTAAATATTGCTTGAGCTACCCCACCTGCCTCACTGTTTGGCCCAAAGGTTGTATTTAGGTAGATTTAGGTGAAATAAAGCACTTTTTGATGATTTAACATGGTAGCCAAAACAGAGATCAAAGTGACAGTGAAAGAGTAAAAGGTGGTCCATCATATTCTCCCAACAGTAAACATGAATTATTTCTCTCAGGAAGGTGGATTTATTTTAAGGTAAAAGCCACATGGCTCTAAGCTCTCGAAGCTTCATGTTTTTTTAATGCCAGACTATTTACCGAAGTTGATGTCAGATACTCTAAAAGCTCCTTAGGCCAGACTCAGTTCAGCGGGCTACAGTTCAATATTAGATCAGTCTAATAAAGACAGCAGGTCGGGGACACGGATGAACATACAGCAGCTCATCTCACATCATTTCCTCCGAACAGGAGACGGTCATGATGCAGGGGAAGACAAGCACTAAAAGAATAATACAAATGCAATAATGCGATGGGAAAGATATCTGTCTTTGGATTTGGGGTCAGCGCTGTCAGACGAAGGATTCGTGCAAACAGGAATCAGTTTGGGTTAGGCCAATGCTGCCCTGGTGGAGACCCTTGGGAAAAATATGTTTCGAAGTGTGTGTCTGTGTTTAAGCACCTCATTTTTCAAACAGAAAAAGAATGTGACAGTCTGGAAAACAAATGCAAGAACTGTTTGATACAGAGATGCTATTCTTGTGTGAACACAAAACACATTTGGCATCTGCCCGGATGCAAGATCTTACATTGTGGAACTGTGTTGTTTTGCTACTTGCTTAACAATTTAACAACAGATAAAGCACATACAAAACAAAAAAAAAGCATAAAATCAGTTATGTTAAAAGTAATATAATCTCAGATGGTATTTGGCAATATTCTTACTGGTATGTTATTAGTATTGATATATTTTATACAGGACAATTGTTTATTTGTAAAATATTTTTTTATATAAATAGATACCGTAAATTTGTTGAAGTTTGTACAATTTATTTTTCATTAAATGTCAAATACAGTTATGTAAAAATTTGACTTTGAATGTTTTTAATGGAATTTGATTAATTTAAAATAATGTTTTTGGTTTTGAGTGAACAGAAATCATTGTAACATTTCTTGCCATTTGTTACAACAAATTGGTACAAATGTCAAGCCAAGGTCATTTTAATCCACCAGCATGTTAATTAAGATTCCAAAAATAATCACAGGAACCAAAAAGCATTTGAACAGCATAAAAATACTGAACAGGCACGGGTCAAACCCAGGAGCATGTGATGCGGGATAAGCACACGGTCTGGATGAAAAGTCATTTATACAGTGTGTAAGTCAACAGGTGATGATGATAATCAATGTAGAATGGGAAAAGGTGAGAGTGTGTTGGGTAATGAGACATGAAGGCCTGGGTAAATGTGATATGGCTGCCAACAGATCCATACATTAGATTTACATATTCGCTTTAACTCATTTACAGTACATCACACAGTAAAACATTGCTCAAATTGATAGGTCAATAAAAACCCTGCTTATATTTCATTTAGTAGGGTAAGAAATAAAAAAAAAACCCTGGCTTGGTTTCTTAACATTCCTTTTCCACTTCTCTGTGTGAGATATTAGGCAGAAGGATTGGAGTCTGTGCCTGTTGGCTGTTGTACTAAAAGAAATCAATGAGGATCAGTTCTGTTAGCTTATGGGCCAAATAATCCTTATCTCAACAGACGCATACTTGCCGGCTCCATCACTAACTCCACTATCACTAGCTCAGCTAAATGAATGAAAAAGTACAAGTATGTGGCTGTGGCCTGTAGGCATGTGTGGCCCCAGTATTGATCTATTACAGTTTGTGTGCTGTCCCAGTAGTTATTAAAGGACATAATCCTGAGAGTATTTACACAAATCTTCAAACCTGTGCCACCGATTTAAAAGGATGAGAGTAACTTCAATGTTGAGAGTGTAAGAAAGTACTACAAGAGTTGAAAACATTCTCAGGAAACATATTTGTAATGGGTTTTTTTTGTTGTTTTTACACACACACACACACACACACACACACACACACACACACACACAAAGGATATTTACGGAATGACAGATTTTAGTGCTTTTTGTTATGTAGTGTGACTGTATTGTGTTTTTTAATGTGTTTACATAATGGAAAACGATAATTTTATGCTTTAGTACCATTTGGTGCTCAAAAGTATGTTTTCTCTATTGCATAAAAAACAGTTTATAAAAAAAATCACATAAACATAAAATTGAAACATAGTGTTGTGTTTTACAATGCACATTGTTATTGCCACAGTCAGATGTTTCCGATAATTTCCACAGAATGAGAGCAAGGCTTCTGAGAAATGTGAGACATAAAATTTTACCTCAAATTTGTTCCATAATTCTAGTCAAGTGATTTTGTCAAGGAAAGCAATATTAAAATACAGACTTTCCTCAAGGTAAATGGAGATACACACAAGGAAACCTTTTTTATTTTACTGCTGTCTTTTTATGTCCGTCTGTGTAGTGGGATGGAAAATGATGTGCAGTGAGGTGTGAAATTTGGCTTTGGAAGAGATGAGGTTGAGATAAAGGACCCGGATCTAGACTCTGATGGAAGGTGCTTGAAAGGACTATATTAGACATGTGATACAGAGCCGAGCAAAGGTAAAGACGAATGTAAGAAAAGGATGTCAGATGGTCCAGAAGAGGCAAGGATTCTTCAAAGCTCCACTCTTGCTGCAGGTTGGAGAAATTGAGGTAATGCAACCCATTTGTCTCAGGTAAGAGCCTGGTTCCGTTTCTTCTGCACATGTCAGTGTGGTCTTCTACCTATCCCTCTTATTCCTATGTAAGGCAGGTCATCACCACAATCCCAAGAGAGTGGAACATGGAAAAAGATGGAGGACTGAAGATGCAAAGAGATAGGGAGAAACAGCCAGTGAGAGTAAAAAAAAAAAAAAAGGGGAGGATCTGGAAATATGGAAGTTCTAAAAAGCTATTCCTATCCCGTCTACACCATGTATTACCTTTGGGAGATAGAATCTAATGCCAGTGAGAGACTGAGGACTTAATCTGCTGTCAATTTAATACACCAAGGGGGCTCAGGACCTCATTTTTTAACCCCACACCCCACTGAGCGGCGTAGAGTTAATAGCCTCCCAGCAGCAGGAGCCCAGCCAGGGGTGAGGAAGGAACAGGACAGGAGGCGAATGAAGAAAAATGGAAGTAAAAGCTTGCTGGGTCATTATGCATCCTCACTACATTCTAGGGACTATCTTAGCACACACTTTGACATTGTTTGGTAGAGACATCGATCAGGGAGAAAAAGCTCCACAAAGCAGAGCCTCACCAATACTGGAGAACAGCTGAAGTAGGGGAAGACCACAAGAGATGATGATGATTAAAGATGATGAGCAAGCCTGTACCAGGTCACTTTTAATCAAATTTCTCCCCATACTGTGCCTTGGTGACACTGATGATGATGATGACAACGATGGCATTGATGATTATGATGATGTTGATCATGATGCTGCCCACCATTGGGGAAAAAAAAATGGCCCCCGTTGGACTACATGCTGTCAATTGGACAATCCAAGAAGAATGGTCAATCAAAATGACAAGCCATTCGGTACTGGTCCCTAGTTAGATTGCACAGATGGTTTAGGACTGTACACCGAGTCCAATCCCCAGCGCTCCAAATTAAAACAAGACACTCTCAGCTCAACATGATGGAGTTGAGAAGATCAAAAACACCCTTGATGAAATGAAGGTCTGTTAAACATACACACACTTGTCACGGAAATGCCAGGCTCCACCTCCATCATCAGATCATCATGCCTGAACTTCTCTTCCAAGTATTGATTCACCACAGTAATACATGATCTGAGCTTAGCTTGTGAAACAGAGACTATATCTTCAACTATGTTTGAATTCTTAACTTGATTCAGTTATAACACAAACAGACGGCCTGGCATTATTATCAATACCTTCCGTTTCTGTTTAAACGATGGATTACTCAATATGGATTGTTATATATAGGACTTCAAATTATCTACAGATTATGGCGAGTCTTCTTTTCTTTTTCAAGAGAAAATGTCAGATTGATTTAGAAATCATTCAAAACGTTCAAAAATGTGGATCCAGTTGAAAATGTACAGGATTCACTTTGGTAATTTTTTTCCTTAAAATTCTAGGTTGTAGATTTATTAAATAAAGGGTTCTTGCATTGTATGGCAAAGTGACGCTCTCCAGATGGATCACAACTTTTGGCTTCGAGGGAGACGCAAGGCTTGCTCTGAAATCATTGAAACGATTGAATCCTAGTAAACAGGGCAGATCGTTTTAGGATCGTTTCAGTTCTCTCAGTTCAGATGTTTCAGATGACTAACTATCGTTGTACTCCTGTGCTATGGACCACTTACGTAGAGCAGACATTTTGTTTAACTTTGAGATTATTTTGAGGCTTTGAGAGTCATTGAGGCACTTGATTGGTTGGTTGGTTTCTTTGACATTTGATAGTGGCAAATCTTAAGTAATCACCTCCCAGTTAACTAATCACACTCACCGGTTCAATTTGGCTTCTTAAATGGGAGGCTACATTAATTAATTTATTCAGTTTTCCATATTTCTCAAATTAAACCCTATTACGCACTCTTTCTACTGATCAGTTTGAAGAAACTGAAGAAACCTTCCCCTGCGCTGGAAAGACTATCGACTATCTGGTTAATTGTGAAGGCTATGATCCAGAGGTGAGATGATTGGGTTTCTGGGAAGATCTTTCATGATTCAGATCTGTATACACAACTCCATACAGATCCTCTACAACAGTAGTCCCCAACTTTTGTATCGTTGCAGACTGGACACGTTTGATAGTTTTACCGCGGCCTGAGGGTAACTTTTCAGATGTTAATTTCTTATTTAGTATTTAGCATATAATAGTAGTTATTTGTATTTAAACATGCATTAAAAAAAGAACAGTTATACCAAAATATGAATATAAAGTGATTTAACATTTTTAACTATGGTACTTTAGGGTATTTGAGATGTACATTTGCTGTTTTGTTTACTTGCTCATAATAATGCATTTCTACTTGTATGATACGTTTGCTTATATACTTTAATACTTAATTTAAAGTAACCACTAAAACGTGATGTTTTGTTAAACTTTACGGCTAAAGTGTCAGATTTCACTGCACTTAACATAAATAAAAGTTTATAAAACAAGATTCTTCATAGGTTGGACTGACAGATGACAGACCTTGTTTTGCTATTACTACAATGGTGTGTGAGTAAAGTCCTCACAAAATTGTCGACAGAAACTGCCGGTGAATAGTTGAGTTCTGTCACAGAAAGACCAGTCTCCACAGTCATCGTCATATCACCATCATCTGAATTCTAAACCCTGATTCTTATGTCAATCACTACTTAAAATAATCACAAATCAACACTAATCAATAATCTAATCTCACATCAAGATACACAGATTAGTTCGCCAACACAACTTGACTTGGCTATAATTCTCAGCAATACTGTGAAGTATTTAAATTATGTAGAATTACATTTGAAAAATAATAAACAAAATTGTAAACAACACACATGCTGGCTTAATGTAAATAATTGATTAAAAATCTCAGGCCACAGAAATCTGAATTTATGCCCAAATGGGTTAAGCAGGGCTAGTGAGATGTTTATGAGGCTTGTGAATTATGAGGTTTGTAGTTAGACTGATGAAGGTGTTCGTTTGGCTGCTTGTGCACACAAGGGTTTAGGCGAATAGAACAAAAGAGCAGTGTGTCATGAAAACAACTACACAATCTCACCTGCTTATATACAGACACTGTTTATATTCTGCTTAAGATGCTATCAAATAAAATGATTTCTTTAATTGAAATAAAATATGCAACAATGTGAAATTATCTAAAAATAAAATGTTTTGTTTAAATTGTTAAAAAATTATGCTTTCACCGTTTTAAATTAACTTGTAGTAAAGTGGATCTTATCATAAAGCAATGGAGATGCAGCTTTACCCCACATTCCCAACAGAAAACAAGCTCTGTACTGTAAAACCACAAGAAAAAACAAACCAGTTTATTTCACCGGTTGTAAAGAAGGTAATCCACAGTCAACATGAACATGCCAACAGGCATCCATACATTATCCCCACACTAGCACATTACAAGCTCATGAACATATCGGAGCTGACCCTTTACCATGTTCTTCCAGATCTCATTATAGTCAATTGCTGTAATCCATCTCAATCTGAAACCTCTGCTCCACTTTTTGCTCTCTAATGAGAACTCTATGTCAGGGTCTCTTTCTGAACCCTGTATGCATGTTAGCCATGATTCCACAAACTGAGGTGTGTCCTCCATAATAGCCAATGCTCAAGGGACATTCACTGTAGACCTAAATTCACATAATCCAGAGCCTAGCAGCGATTTTGTGTATGGTGGGAAGGTGGGAACACATGATTTGTGACTATTAATGGCAGTTTGTGAAAGACTATGGAGAAATGACCTGTGAATGAATGATGAATTACAATGTGGCCAAACTCTTCACTAATGGGAGCAATCTAGAGGTGGGCCATTGTCACACATGTGATAATAGGATTGTTGCTGATCTCCATCATAAACGCTTGATTGGCAGTGTAAAGAGAGATGCTTAATTGTAGCGGCTTATAATACTTCTGCAGAGTGAATATATTATTAATTCAAAGTCATGTAGTCAAAGTACATCAGGAACTGAATCCACAGTTTTACTTTACAGTATAATACACAAAAAGGTCCTGTTTGAGACCGCGGTTGGGATCTTTTTGTGTGTAGTTTGCGTGTGTTTCCTCCAGGTCTTCAGTTTCCTTCCACAGATCTAATACATGCATTCAGAGGAATTAAAATCTGGAAAATTGTCTCTAAAGGTGTGAGTGAGAGTGGGAATGTGTGTGTCTGTAATACACAACACACCGAACCAGTGTGTGTATTCTGGCTTCAGGCTCAAGGATGCCGAGGTTGATTTCAGTTTAAGCAGACCCGGAAATAGAAAAAAGTTTTTTTTTTTTTTAAAAAAGGGAAGGACGGAATGGATTATTTGTTGTTGTACATACAAAATGCACGTTTCTATTTTGTAGAACACCCCCAAAAATGATACATTGCTAAGCTAATTTTTAATGTAACCGTAAAATATGAAATGAAAAAAGTGAGTGATAAAAAGGAAGTGATCATATCTGTGAACATAACTGTCTCTCTGTCTGTCTGTCTCCGTTCCATCCATCTAGACATACACAGTAAACAATACTGTGTGTTATTATGCAATATATTCTCTTTAATGGATGTGCCTAGTGTAATTTTACAATATGACACTGTAATCCATTAAGTGCAATGACTGCACTTGCATGCTATTAGTACAAAGAATAACTAAAAATGCTTTTGATTTTGTAGTCTTTCATGTACATCTGAATAATTTTTTTAATAAAAAAACAAATTGTAAACTTTGTCAGGAAGGGTGCAGAAATGACTGTAATGCCACTTTAGTAACATGTTCATACATGAGAAATCCCATCCATTACATGACGGGTGGGGGGGCATCACTCATGCTGAGATTAATTATGCTGTCATCACTTTGTAACTCAATTACCTTTACAGGCGTCTGAACGTGATACCACACAAATAGATAAATGGAGCAGCAGCACAATGGCATGCGTATAGGGAGAAATATTAATGACAAAAACTAGACGACTTCAGTGTTGAGCTTACTTCTGAAACTGAACCAATTAACTAGAGACACACACTCTTAGTTTGACAGTCAGTTTCTCACCACACACACACACACACACACACACACACACTTGGTTTTAAACGGCCTGGTCCAGCACACTGTTGATTTCCCTCGGGCACACCCAGTGTTGCTGCTTTTATTGTTATGGCCTATTAAATTCCATGACGGAGAGGGCAAGTTGATGATGGCATCTGTTCCGCCGTCCATCCCAGATGGATAGTTGAGCCAAGTTAACCAAAGCAGATGATTTTTGCAGAGCTGAATATATTTGCCGAAAAGGTCAGATCGATTTAGGAATCATTTACTGTCTCCTTTAATGTCCTGTTCAAGGCTGTTGGCCTTTTTCCACCCAATATTTTATCTGCCATTATGAGGCCCCAGTGAATGGCAGGGTGAGATGTTTTGTTGTAATGTAGCCCCGGGTAACTTGAGGTTGGAGTTTAAATCTTTTGAATCTGTTGCATAGATGGTGTACGTAGATTAATACTAGACGGAAGCAAGAAAGAAAAATAGGTTGCACTGAAAAGACCCCAGCGTTCAGCCCTCTGGTTAATTGCATATTTCTTTTTATGGCTGCTCGCAGTTACATAACACTTCATGAAGTGAGTTGTCAAGTTGATGCGAGGTGAGCTTTAAAATGAATCATTCATTTGAGTTATAAAACAATTAGTGCAGTGCGCAAATTCAAAATTTGTTCTTGGGTGTTGCGTTAAACGAAAGTGAAATGTACATTCATTTGTGAAATTTTTAGATGAATTCATTTTAAATATTAACCCTAATTAAGACACACACACACACACACACACACACATCATAATGGGGTCAAAGCATTTACTTGCACCATTCTCCCCAGGGTTTTTTCCTCGTTAAAGAGGTTTTTTTTTACCTGGCCACTGTCGCGTATGTGCTTGCTCACTGCTCTTTGTCTTTGTCTTGTCATAACCGCAGCCACATAGCTAACACCAACAATCCAGACGATAAATTGACTAAAAAGCAACAATTCTCTTACATATTACACGTGCGCTTTGAGACAGTTAAAACTGTGAAAAGCGCCCTACAAATACTCATACTCATTATTATTATTATTATTATTATATTATCAAATTACTCACTCATTAATTGAAATTAAATTCAATTTAATTTCAGTCAAATCACAATTCTATATTGTCCTTCAACAGGTCTTGCAAGTTATGGGTCATATGATCTAGTTGTTATGATGTGGGGACCCCGCAAATGCATTACATTAAGACCCCACTTTACAACAAAAACCTACCATCCAGGGCCATCAAACTTACAACATACAGTATGACATGTCTGTAACTTGACTTTGGCCTTGTACACACACGTTACAATATTCTTCAGCTTTTCTTCCTTTAGTGTAAGTTCTATCCGCATTGAATATATTAACTAAATTGGAGTTTTAGAGATTAACGGTTCTAAAGACTAGCATTTGTAAATGCCAGCACAACGGGCACAATTTAATATTCAAAAAGTCAAATTAATCAAATTTCTGTACAACAAAAGAAGAATAAGCCAGCAACATCTGGCTCGGTAGATAAAGGATAGACTGCATTGCATGCGCGTGGACTTTTATGCATCATCTTGTTAACCTCCCTGCTGACTCTCTCATGAATTTACCATGATTAAAGCTGGAGTAGGATGGAGCGAGGAGTATAGCTTGAACGTGACATTGAATTGGACAGTACAAATCAGTGCAGGTACAGAGATTTGTATCTGCAATGAGTCAAAGCACACCAGGCTTTATCATGATGCTCATATTTCAGTTTAATTCCCTGCTTAATTTCTAGCAGATAACCGTTCTCCCCTGCTGCATACAGCACGGCCTTATCTGCAGGCACAAAAGAGAACATCCCAGTCTCTTCCTGAAATATTCCTGCCACTATTAAGCTTTGACAGGTGAATTATTCCAAACAGCCACCGTGCTTGGGAAGACAATGGAAATCGCACTCCTCGAGCTCCACGAGGTTCCATGAAGCACAGCTGCTTGGCTGTAATAATGTCACAAGCATCATGAATACATCTATAAGAAATGCCATGGATATGAGTGGTCTGTTCATCATCTCACAGACCTATTCCCGTTCCTGCGCAAGCATTAGAACGTAAATGATTGTTCCTGGTTTGCATGTGCAATCTGATATGGAGTCTGGCATCTGGACAACGTTCATGCAAAACAAACGGGGGAGAGCGGGTCTACAAAGTCAACTGAATGTAGTGCAATATTCACAGAAAGGACGTCGGCTAACGGGTCAAATCCATCCATCTCACAGCCCAGGGAATTGTTGATGGCCAAATGGGTCAACCAATGTCAAAAGAAACACATTAGCATTGCGGGTACATAAACGATCTTAATAGATTTTTAAATGTCAGGTCAGTATGAGACTGAAAAGCTCATGACAGACTATAAGATGCTCATTTCCTCGTGGAATTGGTGTAGGTACACTTTAGTGTTATCCGACAAGCTTGATACTACTCACATGACCAGTAGATGTGCCCAACACAATGGTGGCAGATGGTTTATCAAAAAAAAAAAAGATCTGCTTTGAGGGACTTTGTAGTGTGCACAGCACTACATGTGTCTGAAGCAGGGGATCAAACGTATTCCCTCGAGTCACAGCAAACATGTTTTTCATTAATGCACATTTGCACAACATGTTGAAGAAAGAAATTGGACTAAATAGGTGTCTATGACTGATCTGTCTACAAGTTATAGGAGCTTCATAAATAAACAATTCTACACAAACGCACACAGGAAAAAGCACATATGGATATGTATATACAGGAAATGCATGCACAAATAAGCACAAACACACTTCCTGTGTTTGCATATACATCAAAATGTATACACTGTAAATTCCATGCTTTTCGCATGTTTTGTAAAAAACATGGTTGAATTTCGTAGCGTTTCAGTTAAATTTTCAGACGTTAATATGAATAGAGCACAATTTACTTCAATAACCTGTATTTTCATTGATTTTTACCTGTTACAGTTCATTTACAGTTCTACCCAGTTAAACAAATTATGAATATTGTGTATGTAAGTCAAAAACACAACAGAAACTGGTCACGGACCAAAAACAGGACTAGTATAAATTAAACCGCCACAGGTGGCAAACTAAACCAAACTACTCACTGAAGCATCATTCAGGAACAAGGCACAGATAAACCACGGATTACAATCCGGACAGCAGACGCGGGGCGCAACAGAACGNGAGTGATAGAAAACGTCAAATAAAGCCAAGACCAGAGTTACATAACAAGCAGATGCTAGAATTTATTAAATCTCCAGAGCCAGAGGCTATAAATACAGCAAGAGAACAACCAAGAGCAAAATGTCTATTTTTAATATTGTGGCCAGCTCTGTAACAGTAACATTATAAGCAGAATTGATACAATTACAGTACTGAAGTGAGCAACATATTGTAACCAGACAAGGCATTTCTTGAACAAAATGTGTGGGAGAGCTCAAGGCTGCTGAAAAGTGATAAGTCATTAGAATTTTGTAGAATTTTACACCATTACTGTAGATGAGTGTGGACATGTCCTCAAATGTGACATTCTGTAGGTTTCAAATGACAGGAAAGGTTGTTCCAGAATGTAAATTTAATGTTACCAAATTGACTACATGTTACTGAATTATTTGTTTTTGTTCGCAAACACCGCGGTTGTTTTTAGTCCACACTTATGCCAATTTGGAAAGTTCACTGGAGACAAAAAGCTTAAAGAGTGCAGAGTACAAGAGTGTCTAAGATTAAACGATACCACCATTATAGTCATAAGCCTTTCTTCCAAACTGAGTAAAATCACCAAATGAGTGAATGTAGAAATAAGAGAGGGCCTCATGTACGTAACACCTTCAAGGGTCGGAGATAGTCCACGGGCCGTAGGTTTTGCCCTGATTGGCTATTAGTATTACAGTTTTTCTCAAATGGTAAAACACATTTTACAAATGATCCCTGCATGTTACCCAATGTCTAAACACAACACCTGTTTCTAAAGCTACATAAACACAACTACACCTTCTCACTTCAAAACTCAAACCTTCGCACCAGAAGAGCAGCTCGAAGCTTTCAAAAATGTAAACACAATTCACATCATTGCACACTACAGCAAAACAACTGAAAACACAATTCACGGTTGGTGAGATAATTCCTTGATTCATAACCGCCAATGCATATTCGTAGAATTTTTGCAGTAATGGAAAGTTAGTAATCTTAGATTTCTGTAGAGGATTAGGCATTTCGATTTTTGAGTTTGACATGAAGAGTATAAAATACTGCATGTACACTACTGTAACAACTCAATGCAAAAACAGAATTTTTGCGCACAACAGTACTCTTAAAAACATGATCAGGGTGTGAAGTCCTTTTATTTACATTATTCACACCACACACACATACTGGGATGTCATCACTGGCCAGCTCCATTGCCATTAGGAGGTTCTGTCTAGTGTATGGTTGTCTGTCATAAACCTTCCATCTCCACAATGAGACAAACTCCTCTATACGGTTCAGGAAAGGGGAGTAGGGTGGAGTAGGGTGGAAGACAGACGTTTAAAAAGCGGTTACTGTTGGTGGTGAACCACTCTGACGTTCTCCTTTGTTCGTTCTGATCACATAAATGGGAGTTGTGGTCCAGTGGTAGGAGACATGGACTCGTGTCCGAAAAGTTGCAGGTTTGAATCCCCCCTACAGCTGGTTCTGCAACCAAGTGCTTGTTCCACCTTGGGCAAGATTCTTAACCCGATGGTTCTCTAGAAACAATGTTTTGTTGGTGATGGAAACAATGTTTCGTTGAAGCCAGCCTCATCCAGGAAGAGGTACTCAAGAGGTCTGGCCATCGTGTCCAACTGTAATATCCTCTGTGCAAATGTGAAAGTGTACAGGTGCTCAGAACAATAGCCAATCAGGTAGCATAGTATTGTCCAGAAATAACATTGACCACTGAGCCCACAAACTGTACTGTGAATAAGGATATATACTTACTTGTGTTGCACAGTTGCGCTCAAAGGGAACCCTATAGACCTGTTTCATTATGCATCTTTAGGCGCCGGAGAACTCTATCTTTTCGAGGTTGTCTCGCTCTTCCTTCATTTCACTAACAACTTTTAAGACTCATTTAAAAACACATTTTTATTTTCTGGTGTTCAGCTCCGCATGAAACACAGCATGTTGGTTTTATTGGTTTTTATATTGTTTCTTAAAGTCTTGTTTTACATTGTGTTTTACATTGTGTTGCTTTTACTGTATTTAGCTGTCCCTTTTGGACCCTCTGTGTACAGCACTTAGTTGTCAACTGCTGTTGTTTTAAAGTGCTTTATAAATAAAGTTGATTGATTGATTGATTCCTCTTGGACCTTCTCCTCTCCCTTGTTGGATACGGACAACATATGGACAACATACAGTATGATATGTCTGTGAGTTGGTACAATGGTGCAATTTTCAACTCCAAACTTCATTTAAATTCATTCAAATGTAAGAGGCAATGTTGTGTACACTGCACCAATACATCCACACATTATGCCAGTATAATGGAACCGCACGTCCTTTTATTTTTCCATTCGTCTACTGAGATGGCTCCAAATCCATTTCCTCACACAAAGAGTCAGGGTCAATTATATATATCAGCACTGAGCTGCTGCCTCAAAGTAAAATTGCAGGGTGAAAATCCTTTAAACCTGATGGGGAAAAGCAAAAATGATTGTCACTGAGAAACAGACAAATGAATAATGGCAACGTGATAGAAGAGCGGATGAATATTATTTCTCCAGCTCAAAAAATTCTTTACTCAGTTTCATCTCATTTAAATACAGTAAGATTGCCATTAGCGTTTCTATTTCTTTCACTTAAACCTTCTTTCCTACACTTTAGCTGTGTTTATAACTCACGTTGACTGAGAAGGCAAAGCATGAATTGAAGCGCTCTATTTACTAGTTATGTTTTTGCATCTGTGTTGCAATCCGTTTTGATGAGATTAGCAAGTAAACAGGAAATAAGAACCGAGTAAAGTCTGCATTTTGTATTTCAATCTATCTTTGGTCAATCGAGATGTGTATTCGAATCTAGGTTTAGTCCTCCCCAGAAGCCATAACAGAGTCAGGTTAAAGCCATTCCAGCATATCCTTCATGTTGATATTGAAAAGGGTCTTCAGACAAGTGTCAACAGCCCAGATTTAATATTTCACATATCCTATGGCACCAAGATCATATTGGATGCCCGATTGCCTTTTGCACACGCTATTCTCAACATCTCAAGCTCCAATGAGGTTGAAAGAATCCTCACATGGCTTTTATAGAAGCTCACAGTTCTACATTTCAGTGACATTCTAATGACTGTAACCCCAATATCCTTTTCAACATGAGAAATAGCCTTCTTCATCATCATCATCAGGGTACACTGCAAATCTTGTCCTTGGGGAGGAAAACAGCATTCGTTTAGGTCCAGACTCGCTCACCTTCATATCTGCTACAGTTCCTCCTCTAGGCTATTGTGACACAGCCGGGAGAAAATTGAGCTGTAACTCATCCACTGCACTGAGCGCAGGAACAGGTTTGTCAAGCCAGTTAGACTGATTATAGAGTTTCTTGCCAAGATTGGGTTTGTGGGCCGGTTCACTCACAGTGCATTTGGACACTTGACCTCTGCACAAGATACGTAATAAAACTGAAAGATTGAGGTAAACCACAGATAGAAGCATAAGGTTATACACAGCATACAATCTGCCAAAAGTTTTACTGATATGGACACATGTAATGTATGTACAAAAAGTACAATAAAGTTATTAGATAATTAAATAAGATATTTTTTTTTATCTTTTATTGTGAAATAAAGTCAAAATGTATGTATGTGCAAGTGTCCTTCTGTGTTCTTTATATTGTGTGTACATTGATAGATTAAAAAGGGTTTACTCTAGTATTTCAAAAAATCAAAACATTTTATGCAGAATAGAAATGTTCAACCAATTGTAAATAAATAATGTGATGTGTGTGGTGTGTGGTGTGTGTGTGTGTGTGTGTGTGTGTGTGTGTGTGTGTATAAAGTAGCTAGTTGACTTTACAGTACAATATCGAAATTGTTTGCGTTCAAAGTGACGTAAATTCCCCAACTATAACTGAATCTAAAAATAACAAATCCCCTTGAGTGGTAATTATGGGAATTAGAATTAAGCATATAATTACAAGAACTCCACTGATCCTGGAAATGTCTCCTTTCAAGCGGCGGCTAGACCAGCAAATGTAGAGATCAAGGAAAAAGGAGGGCAGACGAGAAGCCAGTGGGACAGAGAGAATTAACCAAGTCTCATAAGAGCAAGCTATGAGAGGAGTGAGGGGATGTGCAATCAATTCACTGTGCTTGCCCCGCAGCAAGCCGTTAAAGAGACGCTCGGATTGATCTTGCAATGACTGCTCGTGGCCCACAGCAACACCGTGTCATCCGTTTCCGTGGCCTTGCGAGCCATAAGAGTCAAGTTCACATTTTAAAGCTCCTTGAATTAAACAATTGCTCCTTTTAACCTTTGCAGTCGTATGCACCATGCATTAGACTTTACGTACATTGTATATCCCCAAGGCATGCTCGACAAGAAGATCAGGCCCATTTAACCTGGCAAACACCAATGTGGCTCAATAGGGAAGAGCTTTTCAATAGGGGTTAGTTGAAAGGCGGCCACTAGAGAAATCAAATCTGCATGAACACCAGCGTCTGCTGCTTTGTGTGTCTGGAAAATAAAAGAAAGGGTAAATGGTATAGACCTGTGAGTGTAAAGGGTCATCTGCAAATCAATACTATCTTTTTCCATTAACATCCTAAATGTTGAGCTTCTCATGGCATCAAGCTCATTACGTGCTGTTAGCTTGTCAAGTATGATAAAAGAGTTTGTTATGAGCCTTAAAGTTACAAAAATCGTTGCATCACTGTGCTGTTCAAAGCAGCAGTTCATGCAAAAATGAGAATTGAAAAATGCTCTTCTTAATTACAGTGTTTGATTTATGTAGTCTCTCTGTAAAAGCCTTGTCATACATCTCTAAAGCACTTTGTGTCCTCAGACGGGATGTCAAGGGGAAGAATTATAGGTAAGTTTCCACCTAAGGCATTTAAATGGTAGCTACTGTAATGTCAAATGATGACCCTTTTAGAGTATGTCAGGCAGATCACACACATTCAAGGTTGCATCTAATTTGATACAGAGTTGGTCTGAAATATTCATTGTTGACCCCAGGAGTTTTTCTAGAAGGCCTTACATGGGAAAATGGGCCACAGATATCTTAGGCGTTTGGAAAGGAAGTCCACTGAAGGGTTTAATCAACCCTAAGAGATTTACAAGAGTTTTCCTTTCAGTTTAAATTTAAATTTAGTCTGGGTTCAGTGCCAATTAAAATCGCCCCAAAGGAGACCTTTATATTTTATTTTATTGTCACGTATAACAGTGTGCAGTAGTTTTTACTATGCATTTAAGCACCTCGAGTTAAGTGTCTGGTCTGCTTATCTCTGGAACAAGACGTAGATTTTATTAGAAAGTTCTAGGGTAGGGAACATGTTTTTAAATAGTACTAAAGGGCAATAAACTCAGCCAGATGCCAACATGGCTAACAAAAAAAAGTATTTCTTTCAGTCCGTATTCTAAGCAAAACTGCATTAAACAAAATAATATTAAATAATTTTATATTTATATATTTTTCGATATACTATATATATTTATATAACAATAATTGTAATGCAATTAATTGGAAATCGATACTTTTAACATATTATTTTGTTAATGTTTAATGATCATGCATCGCGCTTAAAAATCAAAACCTTGATTTACATGTTGCGTCAATAAACAAAGAAATGCATTTAAATAAGACACAAAAATATTGCTTTCAAAATCACTGTATATAAACTATATATACATACAGTCACATGCACAATTCTACTCGTTTACCTTCTGCTCACGTTTAGTGTGAGCTCATACATATAACCAGTGCAATTTCAGCTCATCAGAATATTCAGCTTTCTAAATGTGACTTGTAGCTTACTGACTGATAAAGAGGTCACCGCACTAATAAAGACTGTGCCCAGTTCAGTGCTTTCATTGTCAGGAGTCATTTTAATCAGGTTGGGACAAGGAACAAATGTCTTTGGATGAAGTTTGACCTTTGCATCTCACTCTGGTTTTTACATCTCTGTACTCTCTGTTATAGGTTCGTAGAACTTAAGATGAACAATGCCCTTTTTATTGTATCTATGCATCAAATGATTGCAATAGAAAGATTCTTGATTTCAATTTCCTGCTTCTCATGAGAATCAAATGCACAACCTTGGTGTTATTACCACTCTACTACAGGCTGAGCTACAGGGAAGATGTAAATGTTTCAACCCATCCATGCCGCTTACCCAGCGCGGGAAGCGGCTTGAGCAGACTCCAACCACCCTCAGACAGTTTCTCAATTACGTACATCTAATTTCAAGGGTAACCTGAAGACATGGTACCTTCAACTTGTCCCGAGTCTTCTTTTTATCTCCCTTCCAGTTGGACATGTGCAAAACATACAGGAAGCCAATATCATTTGGATTTTGGAAGTCGTCAAACTAGCGAATATCTGTGAAAATCCAAACTAAAAGCTCAGGATTGAAACATAGATCTCCTGTAATTTCTGAACACAACTAATGCCAGTCTGTCTGTCAAACACCAATACGTAATTGTTCTTCTTTCCATAACTTGTGCATAAGACCCAACCGTATTTGATTTGACTAGTCTTCCACTTGAGGAGGAGTACATTACTACACCAATGTTCCAAGTCCAGGACAAAAGCCATAATCCCTGTGTCTATTCCTACTTTATCAGCCTAGTTCTCTTCCACAAACACTGGAGCGCAGGCTTTGCCAGAAAGGCAGAGGAGTGTGATCTCCCTGTAGTTGGAACACACTCTGTGGTGCACTAGGTTCACTGTGGTGAGACATAAGGCTAATTATATTCACATTCACAGGGTTGTCACAGAGAAGTTGAGTAACTGTGATTTCAGTCAGGTTGGTAGTCAAATCAACCACCCTGTCCTCAATCTCTCCTTCATCTGCAGACGGCTTTGGTAAGGTTAAGAAGATCCTCCATGTATTTTTTCTACATTCCAACTATACCCCAATTTGATAGCAAAAGCTCCCTAGCACTACTGTAAACAGTGTTGGCAGGAAACCATTTCCCCTTCACAAGATGTCCGAATCAGAGGTTTGCCAGAATACTTTTGAAGCACACAAATCATTTTTTTCTGACGGTTCGGTCNCCATTTGCTAGCTAGGACAAGACAATACCTATTTTATCTTCTTGATGGTGTCACTCTTTGAATGTTCATCACCAGGTTTGGACTTTATTGTCCCACACAAGCACCACAGCTCAGAGCCTGTACCACTTTGGCTTCTCCTTTTACCACTACATGGTGATCAGTAGACTGCTCCTACACTTTCTCCAGACGTTCAAAACTTATGGTCTTGAAAAATCCTTTAATGACCAAACAAAGCGATGTAATCACTACTTTACCCAAATTGGCATAACCAGGGCACAATCTTATCGGCTAAACCCAGTCTGAAAGAGCAACGTGAGCCTACGTGTGCACATAGGTGAAATTTGACCTGGGTGGCGGTTGGGCCACAATGACCCAATGTCTGTATGACAAAAGGCAATCGGGACATGTAATTCCCGGAACGGAGGTGGACCGGTCGGGCCTTTCTATGCAGAGTTGGCATGCTTTCTCCTGTGCTTGTGTGGGTTTCCTCTGGGTCTCCGGCTTTCTCCCACAGTCCAAAAATATGCGTATTAGGTAAATTGGAATGAGGAAAAATTGCCCACTGGTATGTGTGATTGTGTGTGGTGATGATGGCCGAATGTGAGTGGACATTGGTGCATTTGGCTGGCACTTTTCTGCTGGTCGTTACGTATGCATGCAGTGTTATCTACTGTAAGGTGACCTTGAGTGTTTAGAAAGACGCCATCAAAATCAAACTAATTATTAATAAAACACAAGTTCTTGAAAGAGGTTGAACAAGGAACCCTAACAAGTGGTGTCTTGTTTTTAGACTTCTGTGCTAGTCACAGATTGTCCGCAGCAAACACCTTATTTGAATCAGTGCACACGGCATCAGACACCCTTGGTAGGAGGTTAATGAAAGACTCTGTGGTTATATCTGAATATAAAGACAAATGTCAAATCATGTGACACTTTTATAATTAACTATTAATCAACAATAAATTTAAACAATTGTTAAAATGTGTTAAAATGTTCCAATTACTAACAACTAAAACAATTATTAATTTTGAGCATGGAGATCTAGCGTGGCAATTAATACCAACTACGTGTAGTTAATAATAGATTAAGCACTATTTTTCACTTTGTGTTTCAAAGAAAGAAAAAAAAAACAAGAAGCGGGTTTGAAATGACATGATGCTGAATTATTAAGTGAAAGTATTTTCCTGTTTGACTGATGCTTTTTCATCTCTCTTCTGAACTTGTGCCATCTGTCTACTAAGCAAACATCATTATTCCATCCCAACGCCAAGCTTGTCTGAAACAATGCAAGCATGTGCATCTCTCTCTGTGTGTGTGTGTGTGTGTGTGTGTGTGTGTGTGTGTGTGTGGTGTTTGGGGGGAAATGATGATACTGTCTCTCAAGCTCACTGTGCGGGTTGAGTGAGCATGGCAGTGACCCACATTCACTCTACCATCACATTAGCTCTCCATTCCTGTCTCTCACACAAATGTTGCATAACAATGTGGCTTTCCTTTTCACTAGAATGTTCCGGTTTATGGCAGATTTCAAGCTTCTCGGTTTTAAAGTTCAGATTTCAAACAGACTCTTCTTAAACGCATGTGAACGCTAGTACTTACAAGGGTATATAGAGTGTGATAAGCTTGTTTTTCAGAGCGACTCCACACACATTTGCTATACTGGAATAAAACCAACTCCCTTGTGACAGCTTTACTGAAACTACTTCAGTGCCAGCAATCTATAGTGTGTTTGCTGCATCCATGCCATAAGGACGCATGCATTTCTAAACACTGCCCCTCAGTGGCCATTTTTATAAAGACCTTTTTTTCTTCATTTACACTGGCTGTGTTACGAAATGCTAGGCATTCATTATTTATGCTGTGAGCTTGTTTATTGCACGTTAGCATTCAGCTATAAACTTTATTTAACTAATTGTAATTACGGTGTATGTATTTTTAAGTAAATAGTCAGTTTAGTCTGAAGTAATCTAAACATAATTTAAGTTGTATTTAAGTTTATCTGCAAAACCAAAGCACAAAGCTCAAAAAAACAATCTGAACTTCACTGATTTCATCTTTATGAAAAATAAAAACTGCATCCACCCGCAAAATAAAAACGTATTAGTTGACAAGAACGTTGAAAGTCTACGTACATTTCAACTTTAAGAGAAATGAATATGCAAATGACATATAAATATATGTTTTACCAGCAATATATATTTTACATTCTAATAAATATATTTTTACTAGCAATACTAGCAAACATGCATGCATAAATGTTACAATAATGTTACCATTGTTCACAACAAATCAAGGTTTAATGGTTTGCTTTTTTAATTATTGCTATAAATATGGAAAATTACAAAAATGCAAAAACAAAATTAAAAAAAGGCTTTATATAAAAGGAAACACCATCTTACAGCCTTTAATCATCAACTTTCAGTTCACTTACTGTCACATCTTTTTATTTCACACACTGACCCAAACCCAGTATCAAACAACCTGACGTAAGAGAAAAAGAGCACCAGATTCATCAAATCCGCATGTACGACCATTAGAGCTGCTTGATTAAGACTTGATTGGGAGCGCTCAATTTTACAGTCAATGCACATGCAAATTTCCCCATGGCAATGCAGTGGAAAAACCGTCTGCACTGTCAGTGTGAAACAAAACACCCATCATAAGAGAATGTCACTGAAGGCAAGAGGGAAAGGTTGAGCGAGGGATGGTTAGACACAAAGATGAAACGGGAAAACGGGATTGTAATGAGTTAGCCAACCAGAACCACACAATGCCCTCGGGATGATACAGAGCTTAAACTGTACCCATACTGTTTATTCTGCCATTTCCATGGGTTAATGGCTGTTTCCTGTATAGAATCTTGATTTCAATCTCTTAGGGTTGTTTAATTGGGCATTTCCTGATCGACAACAAGCAGCGTTTTTTATAAGGTAAATGTCACGCTATCATCTTGAGGTGGTAACGTCTGTTCATCAGGGACAAAGAAACAGAGATTTGCTTGTATACACTTTTGTATCCCTTTGTCTGTTCATTCATCAATTGGTTTTCTTAGCTGTTTCATCTGTTTCCGGGTCAGGGAGAGCAAGAGCCGAGTACGAAAATGGGAAAAGTTGATGGGACACAAGCCAGGACAAGGCAAACAAGGAGCTGGCAGTGTCTGCTGGACATTTTATTTATGATGATGATATATTATAATAATCTTCAATCATACTCACTAAAAAACATGGAAATAATGGAATTATAAACTCAACGCAAAATACAAAAAGTCCCACGGAAAACAAAGTCTAATTAATGGTAGTGTATCATTTTATTGTTCAAACAGTGCAATAGTCAATTGGGTCCTGCAAATAAGATGTTCCTTAGGACCCCATAAAGACTTTTACTAGCGCTACTACAGACACATTTAATTGAGCCACGAATGATAAATTTGGCATAGCGGGCAGCACTGTTGCCTCACAGCACGACTCCTTCCACTCTCGAGGCTTGTCCTGGTTCTGGTAGGGACTGTTCTGTGTGGAGTTTTTCCTGTACATAGGTTTCCTCTGGGTCTCCAGTTTCATTCCCACAGTCTAAAAATGTGTTCAGGAGAATTGGAGTTTGGAAAATTGCCCATAGGTGTGAGAGTGAGAATGTGTGTGTCTGTGTGTCCTGTTCTGTGATTGGTTGGCCACCAATCCAGTGTGTCCAACCTTCCCGCACAGAGTTGCTTGGATTGACACCAAGCATGTGAAATGGAAAAGTATTTCAGAAACGGATGGATGGAGCAATTAATAAATAATTAAAATTATGTAATTTCTAAAATATTATTAATTGTTAATAAATGCATTATGCATGAAGAATAATCACTTCTAACCATAATGGTTGTATCAACGTTTTATGTAACATAAAAAGATAAAAAAATGTTGTAACATGTAACATAAAAAGCTTTGTGTACATACATAGCATATACTGTGAGTGTAAATGTATGTGTATATGTGTGTGTATATATTTAAATATATTCTTTCTTTCTTTTCTTTCTAACTTTTTATTCCCAATTAATGTTTGTCAATCAAAGGTTGTTTTTGAGAGCATGGAACAAAAAAAGAATTTCCCCCAAGGGGATGAATAAAGAATTTCTGATTCTGATTAGTTGGAAGTAGCTTCCATCCTGTCTCCACCATGTCTCCATGTCTTCCATCCTGTCTCCACCATTAAACTCTCAAACAGTTGGGTTGCATATTGTCTGCATTCGTCACGCACCAAAAAACATTTGTCTTCATAACAAGAACGCTCTGTACTTGTGCTCGCTTTAGTCCTGCAAGCAGCAGCACCTGTTTCAGGGAGACACATGGCATGAGAACCACTTAGTCAGCAAACAGGCCTACTGTCTCATCCCAAAAGCAGTCCCTAAAGACCACCACGGCTAGACAACAACACCACCAGCCCAAAGTGTGACAATCCTCTCGCACAATCTGTGGCCGAGTCGTGAGATAATGAAACTGTTGAGAGATAAAAGAGTGCGAGGGAGGATGAGCGGGACGGAACAAGAGCAGCCAAGAAGTGCGGGAACATGGTGTGATGCGTCTCGAAGAAAAGTGTGACCTCATGGGGCCTGGAAGAGCACGACGACAATGCTCCTTCAAGGTCGCGGTGGTGCATATATCTGACGCGGGATAAACCAGCCAGCAAAACGAGGAGCGAGGTCTGTGTGCACAACAGGGGCTCATCGGATCTGCCGATGGCGTATTTTGCCTTGACGACTTTCATTTATTAAGCGGAGTGACTGCGCCTCACTCGCTGGCAGTCACCTTTCGAGCATCCCAATTAACTCCTTTCTAATTGATGTTGGACGTATTAAAGTTAATGAGGCTGCGGTCCATCTGTTGCACGAGGAAGCCGAGTGCGTGTTGTCATTGATAGGGCACACGCCAGCATAATGCAGCAAAGGCGGCAGGTTTTTTGCGGGAAGGGTCTTGACGGCGTTGGGCAAGACAAAGAGCTGTTTTCCAAGCGGTCCATAACAGAGCTCTGCGATTACCTCACATCATTTCATGATGATGCTTCAATTTGTCTCTCATGCATTTTTACGAGATTCATATATCAGCTATATGAGTCCATATAAGGAAGGTATGACACAATGAATGATTCACGTGCACTGGACAGCTCGGTATGTCTAATAAATAATAAATCTACATTTTACTGATATACACACTCTGTTCTGCTCTCGATTAAATTTTAATGGAGGTGACGGTGGCGGAGATGGCGATGTAGACTGTGCAAATTCAAACTCTCTCTTACATTGCTTTCTTTTGGTTTCATCCTCCTGCGATTTGCCAAAGAGAAAATTCCAGATAAACGTAAGCGGCTGGATCCCCTTTTCCTTTGTGTGTGGCAGACTAGCAAACATTTAATGTATTTCAATGCCTTCAATGCAGACAAAGGGATAAAAACACGTTAAAGAATTGCCCAGAGACTTGTCCTAGTCTGGAGCATTACTATTTCAGCTTTAAAATGGAGTTTCCAACTAAAATAAGTGAAAAATCGATGCCTTCGCACCGCACAAAGAGGAATCCAAATGCACTTTGTGCTAAATGTGCTACCAGGAAAATATATTATATTTAGTGCAGTGCTCCAACCAGGAGAGGGAAACAAACCAAGTAAAATTTATGAGAAAATAAAATGAAGAGAGCGAGCAGAATGAGAGGGGGAGAGATATAGAGAGACGAGAGAGGGAGAAAAAGAGAGAGAGAGAGAGAGAGAGAGAGAGAGAGAGAGAGAGAGAGAGAGAGACCTATGCAGTCAGAGGTAGGTCTTTCTGATTGAGTGCAATTCCTTTCATTTCCATTTCCAACAAGCCAAACAATTTACAATCATCTAATGCACTAACCTTTAACAAGCCACAGCAAGCGATCACTCTTAATGTCTTAGGACAACAAAAAAAGCCTACGCTTGGAACGAAGAAAAAATGCCGAAGGTGTTAAAAAAAGGGGGCAAAAATAATAAGCAAAAAGAAGGTCGAACCCACGGTTAGCATACTAAACCTGCCTATCTGCATGAAAAATGGTCAAGATCTCAGTGTGCTTCAGTGCTCCCGAGCCCATACTTAACATTTCCACAGGTGAAAGGGGAGGTGTCGTTACGGGGGGCCGCGCTCCGGGGAGGCTCATTGCAGCTCTGCCTCAAACCATTTATTGCATGAGAGCCCCCGTATCATGATCAGTTCTCTGGAAAGAACCAGGAGGGACTGGTGTCACAATACAGGTTCACTTCGCTTTTCTTTTTTGTAGCTTGAAAACGCTTTAAGGGGTTTGAAGTCTTATTTAAGACTATTAGAAGTGGAGACATTCCATTTACTGGATCTCTTGGTGGCCACGAACTGCTGAGCTGCATCTTATGTAATATATATTTTTTTTTTTTTTTACATTTTGGAAGGAAGAAAACATTTTCTCCTACAACTTTCTTGTTTACTCATCCCTCTATTTGTGTATTTAAAAAAAAGAAAAAAAAAACTTTTTTTTACCAAAATTTATTTTAACTTTGTATAAACCAATTTTAAGACACATTTAATAGTACTTTGTACTTGTACATAATGCCACAATATCCCAAGTGAAATGTTACAAGAATATCACTCCTATTTTATTGTTTGCCAAATTAACGTTTTAAAAAAAACTGAAAAGAAGGTTTTAAGTCACGTTGTAGAATGGTCTACTTTGATATTCATATATTGTTATTCCAAAATTGACCTTTACAAAATAATTGATCCATTTATTTCATAGAGAAAAAAAAAACATTCTCTGCTGTAATTGTCTTCCCTTTGCAATAAAAGCCACACTCAGTTTCCTGACCAACATATAGAACAAAGGAATGAGAATGCTCAGCAATGTCTCGCTCTAAACTGTGCTATAGCTGCTCCTCCTCTTCCCTGATTTATAGGCCGAGTCGCTAGTGGCATCGTGGACCAGCTTAAATTAATATGCATTTGCTTTTGGCTTCATGTGGTAAATTAATACTAGGGGAGACAATAGAGGTCACAGGGGAGTCTCTGTGTTTTGGCACAGTCTCCCCCGCCTGTGTTTGCTGCTCTGCACATTTTGTAATCCTGCTCTGTGATGAAAAGAAAGTCACACGGTGGGATTTATAGGCTGCGTTTACAATGCCATTATACTGACTGCTGTCAGGGTGGGTTCTCTTCTGGCCTTAATAAAGTAAGAAAAATGCCTGCCATCTCCTTCTCCCCCAATGAATTTTCTCTGCATATAGGTGAAGTTGTTTTTTTTGTTTTTCCAAATGGCGAGCCTGACAAAAGATTTGTTATACGAGACTGTAGCTGCAGTGTTTTCATGGCTAATGATCTAATAAATTGGCACTTCCATTCGCCTGGATCTTAATGAAGTGAAATTAAGCCTATACTGTTGGTTTAAGCCACCACAATGGTTTTGCTTTTCTGTGGTTGTGTGGTCGTTTCAAAGCAGATCTGCTTGTTTCGCCGGTTTGTTGGTCATTTTAGGGGTCAGTCCTTGACGTGGGTTCTGTAGGAGTGGATTCTAATGATGGCGTGCCCTTTTGGACCATCAGAGCATCAAGAAATCCACACAAAGCATCAGCTGAGCCATAGTGAAGGAAACAGGTCATTTTTAATCTAGTCCGCCTCACTACAGTTGTCCAGGGATTTACCAGCTTCACCAATTCAGATTATTCTCTCATTCTTTACCAGCTTTGATGGAAAAGTGTCCATCCAACCTCACTCTTCTCTCCAAACTTTGAACTTCTGGAGGTTATTAACTGCTTTAATTCCTAATAATGTCTGACATGTGCTCTTCTTGGCGAGATTAAGGACTGGTTGGGTTAATGACGGGACTGGCAAGATTGTCATAACTCACAATAGGACCATTAAAGTAGTATTACGACGAAGGCTGCTGCTGATATGCGTTTAATTCTCGCAAGGTGGCACTGAGCAATCTGTCATTTTTTTTTTCCCGTAATGTGATTTTCTGCCTGCAGGACTCACAGTCCGGTGTGCAAGGAATGTCAAATACTACTGGCAATGAAGGAGGAAAGTAAGTGGAAAAAGGTGAAAAAGAGACGAGATGGAGATGAGAAAAAAATTGCTGATATAAAATGCAAGGTAAAAGTCTGAATGCGAGGATAAAAAGTGTGTATTAAAAAAGACTTACATTTTGAAAAGTCACTTTGTTGAACTTGAAAGCTCTAGGAAATGACTTAATCTTTAATATCACTCGCTAAGGGCATTTTATTCTTTCATTGTTTTGTTTTTCTATGGAGAAAATTGGACAAAGAAAGACATTTTCCTCCACTGAGGGACCATCAATCATCTACAAGTACCTCAGATCCCAGAACAGTGGGCAGTAAAGCCAAGAGCCTTTGCATTACATCACTGCCCCCTATTGGCAAGCGCATTTATAGCCGCACAAAAGAACAAAGGGAATCTCACAAAGAGCTGGATGACAATTTTCATCAAGGAAAAAAAAATCTAACTAAATCAATCTGTACTAGTGATTTTATATTTTGGTCTTTCATTTAGTTCTAGTATCCTTTTTTGTACTTTGTACTTGCAATTTTGGTTGATTGGTTGGTTGGTAGGATGGATGGATGGATCGGTGGATGGATGGCTGGATGGATGGTTGAATGATCTCTTGACAGGGATTGGATGACATAATTGTGGTAGTCCACTAAAGTCCAAGGCCAATCATGTCACACCAACCACATCAACCACACTCACCTTGAATCTATTATCCTAAGCACATTCGTGTCACATGTGCAAATCTCTTTGGCTTTTCTCCCTTGTTCATATTTACCTTCCTTCTCTAACTTTCTGTTTGATCACTTATTCATCAAATTGCTTCTAGACTGGGTTTCCAGAAGAGGTTGGTTTGTGTCTATGAAGAAATTTCATTATTGAAACCTTGTTTTCTTAATTTAATCTTGATTGTTGTTCTATTGCAGATTATAATGAGCAGCAATACATTTATCAAAGCTGGAATGGCTCTACTTTGTTTTCTTCTTTTTGTAAGTACGATTTTAATCTCACTAAAGCATAAAGTTGAAAGAAAGTTGGAAAGAGAGGAATGTTGTTTTTTTTTTTTTTTAATGACTTAAGGGCTTAAGATTCATTTTTGTATAAAATAAAAAAAAAAATCTGTTTTGCGAGCAAGCATGTTCGCAAATAACCGACCACTGCTTCTTTACACACATGATGCAGGTTAAGAACGGACAAATCCGTTAGAACGGGTCTGATTGCCTCAAATCAAAGTCAGTCAACGCTATTCTTCTTTATGTTCTGGACATATGCAGAATCAAAATGCCATTACTCTCTCATTAATATAACATCAAATATAACAAAGAGACTCAAACATGTTGCTAAATAAGAAGAAAATATATACATTAGAAAACTACAAAGCACAAAAATAAAGCAGCAGTGTAAATCAAAGACTTTAATGTCATACTGAGTATGACAGTGACTAAGCCAGTCACACATACTCCAACATAATCATCCGTCATTTCACAGTAATTGTGACTCTTTGTGTTAGTTATAACCAGCAAGTGTTGCAACAATTAGTCACAATGTAACATGTACGTTTGTGTGTACCATTCTCTACTGGATTTGATGTCCGTTTTTGTGCCAAATAGTACAAACTGGTGATAAATTCAAGAAATATACAGACATATACTATTGACTTTTGATGAATATCACATGTACCATATCAAATGTTCACAATGGAAAACACTTTTACTTATGAAAAAGCCACTGATTTGCCCACAGCTTCATAATATTTACAGCTAATAAGGATCATACATCGAAGAACTAAAAATACATTTTAAACTGGTTGTTACTCAGCTGCAGAAATGCTTTCTTGCACGTTGCACTTAAATTTACACGTATACATGTTTTTGCTAAAATACAGAGACTAAAGAATGAAGTAAAACATTTTGTACATCTTCCAATATTATGTCAGAGAAAGGTTGCCAAGCAGCAGTGTAGACGGTGTTAAGACAGTTCATACTTGTGAAAAAGAAAAGTATAAAAAACGAGTTTTCCTTGTATCTAAAGAGGGCACATCCTATTTGGAAAAAAAATAAATCTGTAGGCGTGCTTTACACATTTAAATAAATCATGATTTCCAGTTCAGAATATGGAATCTGATAAGCAAAATCAGATCATTTAGTGTAGAAACCCTGGCGCAGTACTGACCGTTTCATCTTCATCTGTCAGATGTGCGAGATTATTTTTGACAGCACAGATCTGTGTCCAGCACTGGTTTGAAAATACGCCAATGCCAATCTTCTCATTAAAGAAAGCAGACCACCGACCACCAACAAATGAGAAACTGTGCCCCAAAAATGTTGAGGATGGCTCAGAAACAGCCCTGGTAAAGGAAGCAGCGGCCTCATTTAACAACTCCATCTTTGCCAAATGTTCTTGAATGTCATTCAGTATTTGTGGTGTAAAGTACTTTGGGTAAAAGGACTTTATGGTTACCTTAAGTGTTTTTGGCTACTTTGTATGCACTTGTACTGAGTATGAAAAATACTCTTTTTTTTCTCTTCTTTTTTTTTTTAAGTAACTTTTAACCTCTTCTTGACTACATTTGTGATTGAGTATACTGTATACACTCTTTACTCCACTACATATGAATAGACAATTACTGTTATTTATTACATTGTGCACGACAAGTCAGCACCTTTTTCTACGACGGTTAATATCTTGGGCGGACAAGGCAATATCGCCATCTGCAGGATGCTGAAGGTACTGAATGATTACCAGTTGCACTTTTTTGCACATTAGAGTTTGAGTGAGAATGACTCTAACCCTAACCCTTTTTTCCTCTGTTTTCTGTCAGTTTTATGATCTCAATATTACAAAAACCTCATAAAAGTGTTTCTTGCTTTTTTCTTAGCACAAATTCAGTACAAGAAAATTACCAAAGTTCTTTTAAAATTGGAATCTTCAGTCTCTTCTAACTTGTAATGGAGTAATTTTTACAGTAAGGAATCCACACTTTTACTTGAGTATGGTTTTATGGTATTCTACACCTCGGTTTGTAATCCATAAAACAAGACTGACAGGGAACCGTGATATTCGTTGTCTGTGTGTCCGTGTCCTGTGCATTGCCTGAAAGTGAGCGGTTCGACACCAATCACAGTGCGCTGGTGGCTATTAATGGCTGCTTTTAGTCTATTGAGCCCCTGCCATTGTTGAATGACTGATCTCTAAAGCAGAACACACATTACTCAGCAACACACAGCCAATAACGGAAAATCCATGTTGGTGCTCTTATCTTACAAAGAAACAGTGAGAATCCAAGGTCAAGAAAAACGACAACAACAACACCACAAGATAAAGGGTTTCACATGACTGTGGAACTGTCGATATGTCTTTGTGTGGCTTTTTAATTACGTTGATCTACGTTTTGAGGGTTTATTCTAAATCTTCAAAAGGCTTATTCTAAATTGCCCCTTGAATCAGTTAAAATTAATAACATTTGTTAAAGCACATGTAAACAGTTCTTCTATAAACTAAAGAGTACATTACCCAGAACCCTGTGCGTTCCCAACATTGTTTGTTTTGGCTTTACTACACTGAATTCATGAATGAATGAATGAATGAAAAAGCCTTTATTTGACCCACAGCGTATATAAACACATCTATGAAAAATAAATAAGTAAATAAACGTGCATATATTAACATAAGCATAAACAACACTGCACACACAATATAAACAAAAAAAACATGTTTGTTTGCATAAATACCACAATTTTCATCCCTTCTGTGTTTATGATTTTTACTGTTATGTGCTGTTTTCCTCTGGATTATTAACGTAGTGTCTTTGTATTGAATTACATGCATCCCTGCTTTCTGCCCATATAAATCCTTTATATTTTTGCTGCCTGAAATGAATATTAATCGCCATATTTAGAAAGATTGAAAAGTGTTTTGTTCAAATAGGAGAGAATGAAATATTGGATGCTGTTTTGGCAGCTGGCGGGCACGAGTCTGGCAGCCACAGGACTGTGGGTGATTCTGGATGGCGGTTTCTTTATCACTGTTCTGCCACCCTTTAGTAATCAGTTTCTGAGTCATGCCAATGTGGGCATCTTCAGCATCACGGTCGGGGCGGTCATGATTGTGCTGGGATTTCTCGGAAGCTGTGCAGCTCGTAAAGAAAGCAAATGTCTGTTAATGATGGTAAGACTCAGCGACTTTCATTTTTAATGTTTGTTCACTTTTTGATTTAGCTTTTCTTCTTCTTCTTTTGCTCAGTTTTTCTCCATCGTCCTGGTGATCTGCGTCGCTGAGATCGGTGCCACAACAGTTACCCTGGTCTTTTCACCAATTGTGAGTCTTGCTCTCCACCCGCAACCCCTGCAATCCCTGCATCCCCCCACACACTCATTGTCTTTCTTTTCATTTTAGCTGCATGTAAATTCACATTATACACTGGCTATCATTAAATTAGGGGGGTTTGAAATGGCTCCAGCACATTCAGACCCTTAATAACTCCCAGATTGCCCGAGGCACTATGCCAGCACTCTCACTTTGAGCAATTTATAGCACTACAATATTGACATTTAGGCATTTTATATGCAAAACAGGCTATTTACATACAGAGTTTCACCCATTTAGCGAAATGTATAATAATTACAACAACTTTGAATGCGTATTGAAGGATATGTTGAGATTATAATGCAGTTTAATTAAAAAACACAAAGGGCTTTTTAGGCGAATTAAAACTGTAATTTCATTTAACAGACAGCA
>SOMO01000010.1:395619-409140 GCA_028128575.1 Paedocypris carbunculus | reverse complement strand
GGAACAAACTCAGGAACACGCAGGTGTGATAACATCATTGACCGACAAACAGAGTGGAAACAGGTGAGACTTAAATACTAATACAAACGAGGTATAATAAACCACAGTGGAAAACAGAAACACTGGGAACAGGGGCACATGGGTATTGTAGTCCGTGGTTCTTCTAACAGAGTTATTTTTGCTAATCTGAGACATTAATATCTCTGTGACCCTGCATTCTTCCTAGATAATTCAAAATGAATTATGAGGCATAGAAAGTCAATAAGTTAAAGCTGTAGTTTCACTCTGAGGTCCTCATTATTTTCTCAGCATGTCCGCACTCTTTTGTTCTCAGATATTTTCCATAATTTTTTCAGATTATGACTTTCACATCTTGCATGGTCATGATAAATGCCATCTGCTATTTTAAACTCTAGTTATCCTTCAACATTCATAGCATGAGGAATGTTAACTTGTACAGTTCTTTTTGGATATAAAGTTATGTCTGGGTGTTTATTGGTTATTATAATATGACACGTCGATGCTTTTGCAAGGAGTAGACATTTATATAATGAAATTAGTTTCACACCAAAATCACAAAGGAAATAAATCATCAGTGCTTCCTTGTACAGTGCAATTAGTTTAGTCTCGTGGCAATTGTGCTGTGTCTTTTCAATTTTTTGTTATTGTCTCTGTCTCTTAATGGTCTTTAAAAATCCTAATTATATTTTCTTGTAGAAAATGCTGGTAATTTATGAGCAGTTCTCAGTCTATTAGCCTCTTGCAATGTCTTCATTATCAGATTAATGTTTCAATATGTAAATGCAAAATTTACAAATCTTCCTTTACACACACACACACACACACACACACACAGACACACACACACACACACACAGTGATGATCGCATGCGAGTTTTTCAGTAGTTTTATTTTACAAATTGCAAACTTACATATTTGCGTGATTCAACTTCATCTAAATGTGCTCCTTTAATTACATTTGACAGCAATTATCAAAGTGTCAGTGTAGTTCCCGTCTCTAACGCCCTGAACTCACTGTATTGGGGCCAAAGTGATGATGCAATGTGTCAAACTATAGTTCTGTTGCTGGTCAATTATGAGGTAACTGTCTCACATTCATATCTTTACAGGATGAAGAAACTAAATAATTTTCCATGGGCAACACAGCGTGTGTTGTCTCATATTAAAGAGTCGTACTGTACTTACAGAAGGCTGTGCTGGATTTAAATATAATTTAAGACAGCCTGGTTATGTGTAGATTTATTCAGAATGACACAGTAATAAAAAAGTCATACCGTTATAATGATTGACCAATCAATTTAAAAAGTTTGTGCAAGACAACTATGGCAGTAAATTTACTTAAGGTCAAAGAAAGGGCAACTAATCCATATGCAGGCCAACGTTGTTGTGGAATGGACTATCTCCATAGAAACAAATGTAACAAGAGCTTGTCTTTTTACTATGCAGCATCTTCAGATCCTCAAAGTGTGTGTTCACATCACATGCGTGTGTGTGTGTGTGTTTGAGAGAGAAATGTATCTATAAGAAAATGACAGCCTTGGAGAAGAGCCAGGGCATTTTTCGATTGTGGCATTGTGAACTGCTTTAATTCAGTCAAAGCTGCTTGTCATAACAAAGGCCATTTTAAGAATCGCTGTTGTCAACAGTGAAGGTAAAGAACAAAATAAAAGAAGACACAATCTAAAGTAGGCCGTTTTGAGAGCTACTTATTGGTTTGACAGGAAATATTTAGGTCACAGTAAAAGAAAGCAGAGCTTTTGCTTGTATTTGTGAATTCTTCTGTTGGCAACATTATTATTTGCACATTTTGTAACGCACTGTGGTTCTTATGTTTTGAATTTGTGTCTATCAGGTTATAACAAATATTGTAATGGTGTTCAGCTTTGTCTTTTAACATTAGCTTTAAAATGACATAGATTTAAGATTACAACTATCATTTAGCAAAATTGTTGATTTTAAAAGAGTTGATTTTAACACCATCAGTCAAGAGTTCAATTCTGGAGGAGAGTAGACCCAGTATTGTAAGATGGATTTGGATATAATAATCTGCTAATTGCATTTATACCATATGTCACATGTGAGAATTATTAATAATATACATTCGAACGCAGTTACTATGTTTTTAATTCTATCTTTTAGTTCGTATTTCGAAATGTTTCGATTTTTTTTCCAATTATTAAGCTCGCCAATTCATTGATAATGGTTGCTTGAGGAGTTGTCCTCGAAAAATGTAAAGACCAACTAAAAGAATAAAAAATAAGCCTCTTTTGGAAGTAGAAAGGTTTACATTTATGTTTTATTCCACTACTCAGCTTTAGTGCTACTGGTTTCCATGGCAACATTTGAGGCTTTTTGTTAAATAACTAAAGAGAGGGCTATTTTTATGTTTATACATAGCAGTCTTACATTTAACACCTATACTGTTTCATAAATTAGCCTCTCTTTCCTTCCACTTGGCTTCACACACACACACACACACACACACACGCGCGCGCGCGCACGCACATACACACACTGACACACTCACACACTTTGTTTCTCCATGTACCTATCTATCCATATAGATATCTATTCCTATTCGTCTTGTGCTTATTGAATTCTCTGTAACTCCACGCTGATGACTACAACTGTCTCTGACATTCTTGCTGATGAAGTGCCCACTTCGAATGCATTTGAACCCTTAAATTCAAAGCCTGAGGGGTCTTACTAGAAGAATCAAAGACTTTTAGAAAACCGAGGAACAGTATTTCATCCATAAGCTGTTATAGTCTTTAAAAGACTCCCTCTCGAAGAACCACAACTGGACTGAATTGGCCATAAAAAGATCAGTCATTGAGGTACAGTACAGCAATATACCTGTATCACAGAGCCCATCTTATTCTTTTTACGACCGAAAAAGTGAGATTCTTTTCGAGCTGTCTGTGATCCCAGCAGCACTCTCCATTGACTTCCATCTTCCACACCCCCTGTGTGTCTACCCTGTTTCTTTTCCCACACTCATCGACTATCTGTGGTGCCAGATCACATCCATAATGCCTGTTACTGTGGTAACTACACACAGTGCCATAATATTTCCCACCTTTCAAAGAGGCAACATGGAGAGTACCCACTTTGCAGATACTCTGAAAAGAGAGAGAGAAGTAGGTGTGTACTATACAGATTTAAAGTAAATAAATATAACCATGTACTGTACTTGTTTAAAAAAGCCAACAGTATACTAATCCATAAATCTTGAATCTTTAAATCCAAGCTTTTTAAAGCAGCCTTTTTTATATTTTACTCAGATCAAGTATTAAGATTATGTACATTCAAAACCTGAATCAACATACTGTAGCATCACTAACCACAGCAATGGACCAAATATATAAGCATTAGAAAATAAATCCTCAACCATTTGTTTTTGATGGTTGATATACAATTTTAATGGTTTTCAGTATGCATACTTACATGCACAAATATTAAGAACACCAAAGCTAAACCACAACATACACAATTATAGTTGATTTTACTTGCTTTATTGTTTACTATAGAATTAATTATAAACAAATAACAGCAGCACACAATTAGAGAACTGTTGTTTTTGGTGTGTGTGTGTGTGTGGGGGGGGGGGGGGTTAAACTATTCAAATGAGTAGATTGTTTTATTAAACAAACTGCCTTCCTGAATGAGATGTTTTACATGTAAAGATTTCCCTTTTTCTGTCATACTGAAACATGTGCACTAAAGCTACTGCAGAAGATCTAGTGACTCATCACTATAGTGTGGGAGGGCAAGAGAGAAAGACACCATTTATATGGCAAACAGGGATGGAGGGTAGGAAAGAAACTGTGAAGATTGGTTGCAGACTGGAGTCAAACATGAAGTAAAAGATTACCTGACTGCTTTATATTTTAATTGTGGTTAAAAAAAATTTTGCAGTTACATAGCCAGATTTGCAATTTTTCCAGCAATCACATTGTTTTACCTTTGAATGGGATCATGATGCATTCTACTTGTGTAGATGAAATAAGAGTGCATTTTAGATATTAGAAAATGCACAATTCACTTAAAAACTGTAAAATCTTTAGAAAGTTATCAACTCTGGAAAATGTTAATAACAAAGAGTGACACATCTGATTGATGAAATGACAAAACGTTCCATCTGCTGCTGTCCAGGGTCCTGAGACATTTTACTTATTGGTCTCTGCATCAGCAGCTGGTTACGGGTCAGACATTAAAAAACTACTGTACTTTAAATATAAACAGAGAGGCCCAATAAATAAGAGAATTGAAAACGGTCAATAATGCAACTAACTAGTGAGTGAATTGTTGCAGCAATGTCATACATACATTTATTTGTTACATTTAGGGATGCTGACTAACAGTATGAGTATTTTTTAATATCGATAGAATTTTGCCGCTTAGAACAAATTACTTCTGGAAGAAGCGTGCGTGCATGCGTGTGCATGTGTGTGCGTGTACATGCGTGTGTGTGTGTGTGTGTGTGTGNGAGAGAGAGAGAGAGAGAGAGAGAGAGAGAGAGAGAGAGAGAGAGAGAGAGAGAGAGAGAGAGATGGGGTGTTTGAAGGGGTTCATTTGAATGCGCAGAGCATATCTAGGGAACATTGTGAGTCTGCGCGACTAACCTCTCGCCAGTGGAGTATTACAATACATTACAGAAAAGAGCGAGTAGACCACATCCCGTGCGTGTAAGACCTTGCGTAATATGTATAGGCTTCCTTATACATCTTATTCTCCGTTGTTTGCGTTCGTTGTCTCGCTCGCAAGTCTGTAAAAGAGGAAATCTTTGAAGTTATTCGGGGGGATGTTTGTGCCTCGCGCTCTTCAGCCGTTGGACTGATTGTGACTGACATCGAGACAGTCATTCTGCATCAGGCTACTGACAGACACGTCCGTGTGCGAGACCTCCTGCCCACCGGGACAGTAAGACTATGCATGCTTTTACCACGCTGTGTTACGCTACACGGTCTGTGTTTTTCTTCTAAAATGTATCGTGTGAAGAGCAATGCCACCAAAAGTATCGATCTGTGTAAAAAGAACTGTGGCTGCTTTTCGTTGACATGTCTGGTGTATTGCGGTATAACGGTACGATCGGTTTCGGGTCGGTTTACGAACGGCTTTTCTCTATCTGCGGGTTACTCATCAGTCGTCGTGGTTCTTTCTGCGGAAGAAACTGAAAGCGTCTCGTTAGTTTAAATAAAGGTGAACGCGCAGGAGGTGCAAGTCTAAACACATATGCCATGCCACGTTGGGTGTGAAAAATAATAGGTGAAAGACGAGACTTTTTTCTTTATTTAATTGTAAGTATAGCGATCAATAAACAAACTGATTAATTGTGGTAATGTTCAGATTGAAAAAAATTCTCACGTCATACATTTTTCCACGTTTCTGTATGATGCTGGATTGCCCGCGTCTACACATGTGTTATAAATCGGCAAATTATTGATGACGGAACCGTTCTGATATATTGTCACGCCACACCCAAAGTGCGACGGGTTACAGAAACGTAAAGTAAGGGTAAAACCAGACTGCTTCTGATTCAAATATTCCGCATATTCGTTTCAAATAGTTTGGCTTTTATCTGTAAAAAGACATTATAAATACCTGCCCGAGTAGTAGTCAATTAGTCACTCTTAAATTTTCCTTAAAGCAAAACTGAAAAAGCACAACCTAAATGAACTTTCGTTCTGCTTAATGTAAGTCAATCAATGTAATTCATTGATTAATCGAAGTAATACATCACTTAATGTAAGGAAATCAAAAAGGTAATTATGTCTTCCTGAAATTGCCTTTAGAATTAAAAAAAATATTTTTAACATGAACCAATGTACTGTATAGATTGCTTTACACAATCACGTTTAAAGATAAAGATAAAGAATTCTAAAAAGTGCAAAAAAGCTATATCTTATGTATAATGTACTATTACATGCTGTACATGTTTTTCCCACCAATAGGGCACTGGTACTTCAAACTTTTTCAAAGTTTTTTTTAATCTAATGTTGTCCTGTTCGCTTAAAATTCCCTAATTCAGTCTAGCAAAGTCTATTATTTATAGCTCATTCCTCTATTTTCTGATCCTCTTTTTCATTTCTGGGTCACAGGGAACTTTAGCCAATCCCAGCAATCTTTCCAAGTCTGGTGGTGAAATACACCCTGGGTTGGTGGCCAACCATTCACCGAGCGAGACACACAGAGTCCAAAAACGTACTGTATATACTCACAACTAAGGGCATTTTCCCACCCTGAGCCTTTTTGAACAGTGGGAGGAAACCGGAGACCCTGAGAAAACTCACGCAAGCACAGGGTTTTCTGCACCAAAAAGAAAGGCCAGCCTCGAAATTCAGTCTTGAATGAGTGCTCTTGCTCTGAGACGACAGCACTACCCACTGCCCAATTATAGGGCTTTGCTAAATATACACACTCACACACTCCTTCACAAAGGGATCATGTAGTAACAATGGAATTACAGAAACAACTCTACTGTACACGAGCATGTTTAAATCTTAACACCTCTTTAAAGGTGCAAAACATGCAACAGAATCATTTATGCATGGCTGGGGTGAATGTGATATTTTAATATTTAATATAACACAAGTGTATAAGCTAGTGAGGAATACTGCGGTAGTGAATGAGATCAGTTTTAGATTCACCATTTTTTTTCATTTCGCTTTGTTGATCTCTCAAACTTGATTGGTCAGTTCTCACTGTTTATATGATTTGGACTGATTTAGAAAAGTCGAGTTTCATGCAGAGCTTCTTTTAGAATAAGAAATGGCACTGTCCGCCTGGAGGCAGAAGAACTAAAGTCAGCCAATCCATTCCCTCATGATTTCTGGGAAGAGAAACGATGCATTCAGCATCCATGTTTCCAGGCCTGGTATCCACAGAGTATTCCTTATGCTTAGTTTAATCTCCTCATTTTTTAATATTCCACAATTGATTAAATATAGCTGTGCAGGCATTAGTGAGTTACTGCACATTTGGTCAGCCCTAGTGTGGAATTAACACACTGTAATGAGATTTATGAAGAATCTTCAGTGTAGAAATGAGGGCAGCGATCCATCTTATGGTGTGAACAGCAGCTTTCAACCACCCTAAAGGATGGAAATAGAGACGATGACTTTTCACTTGCATAGCTTTCTTTCTCTTTTTTATAATTTATTTATTATGCCTCTTCAATATTGTAGTCTCTTCTTCACATGCCTCAAACTGTGTGGCAATGGCTTTTAACCTTAAAGGTTACAGCCCATACTGTAAAAGGTATATAAAATATATTTTTATATATATAAAATTATATAAAAATGTAAATGTAATTCACCTATAATGTATAGAGAAGTGTAGAATTTCTTAATATGTCCTACATATTAGTGTCATACGTTAACCTTTGATCTTGAAAGTGTCTTTTATACATGAATTATGAAATCATAGGATTCCATTTTTCATTTGAGTGTCTCTTTTGTAACATAAAGTGGGTAAGATGTAAAAAATAAACAATTCTGTAAGTCATACTATGTTTATGCATTGCGGAAGCTGTTTTCTTAAGCGACTTACACTTAATTGCAGGCAATGACATGTTCAATCAGTCGTCGTTGTCCCTGGGTATCGAACCCACAATGTTAATCACAGCAATTTCCAACAGCCCAGATGGAAAAGCAATTACAGAAAAACAGGAAGTTTTGATATTCAGGCAATTCATATTTAAAGTGAAAGTAATTATATTTTGTAGCTTGAATTATCATGTTAATATGTAATTCTTATAATGCAACATCAGTAAAACCAATTGATTTTAACACATTGTTTCATCAAAGAATTTTAATACATCTTAACGTACCAAAAAGTACAGTTGACAAGAAGGCAACACAATGTGTCAATCAACCGTTCATTCCAGCTCACTGTCGTACAGTATTGTTTCCAGAAAATTGTAACACTTCAAAAACTCCTCAATGAAAAGATTTAGCCTTTTGTGCTATATGAATAAACATTCTGACACAACAACAACAGCCTTCCAGTTCACTCATTTGCTGTTGTGTCAGTATTGTTAATTGCACCTAATTGTGCAGACATGCTTTTATGTGGCGAGAGTGTGCTGAAATAAACGTGCCCAGGGGAGTGCAGAGAGAGAAAGTGTTTAGACACGCATCCTTGATGGCTTAAGTTTACAGGAATGTTGACACATTTGGAAACACTACCGTACTATCACTCAGCGCCCCACAGTCAGACATATTGTCCTCACACATACACACGCACAAGCGCAGACATGCATTCAAAAAGGCGAAACCTTAAAAAAATTGGCTTTTTCTGCCAGTGATGGTTCTTTTGGATGTTTTGAAAAAATAAAACGGTGAATAGTGCTAACACATATCTAGTTACAAGATGATTAAAACAGAGACAAACGCATAATAAAAGCAATTTATTGAAGATTAATTTGAGTTTAAGAGTGAACTCTTAAAATAGTGTTGTTTTGGTAAATGTATGTATTCAAAAAATTGAGTGGCTCATTGTGTGTCACACTTTCCAAATGGTTGGCCAATACAGAGTGTGTGATCTGCCTCAGACCCAGAGATGCTAGGATTGGCTTCAGCTCCCCATGACCCAGAAATGGTTTAAGTGGTTGAAAATGAATAGATAAAGTTTTGACTTTCATAACTGAATCAGTTGTTTATGTTGTTGTTCGTTATATTTTCCCTCTTTTTCTATATATATCTGTGGAATAAGCATTCAATAAGGCATTTTCAAGCATTTATTCTTGAATCTTGAAACCGGAAAACAGATTTTTACCAACATGTTTGAATGGATGTTTGTACGTACTGTATGTGTGAGCATCTCTGCCTCATGTGTCTTTATGTGCTCAGAGGGCATTGCTGTGGAGATCCCAGCCAGTCGGCTTCATTATACCCACTAATTACAGCAAGAGCAGTTTCCATAGAATCTGTTTCACTCGCTCTATCTGCTCTCCTGCAGCCATCTCCATCCATCCATCTCTCCATTTTCCATCTCTTCTACCCATCCATCCATCTATTCAACTATTCACCCATCCATCAATCATACTTGATCTCTATCTCTTTTATTCCCCATCTATCTCCTGCTCTCCTGAGATTGTTGCTTGTGCTGAACAGAATTGAATAAGAAATTATCTCTAAAGCAATACCTTGATGAAGCCAGCGTGTCACGAGACAAGTGTGTGTGCGAGTTTGTGTTTGATTCTTTGTTAACTTGTGTGCTGAGCTGTAGTCACAGTGTTGTTCTTGAATCGAACAGTTTAATGCCTTTATCTTGAAATGGTTTTAAGACAATTAAATCAAGTGAGATATTTGTCCTAATGCACTGCTGAGCCTCTTTTAATTCTTTCTTTCATTTATTGTTGTCTAGATGTTTGATTGGATGGCTTCAACAATCACAGCGATGATTAATTACACTGACAATCGCACAAGTCTAGGTGCAATAAAGCTAATGTGCAGTTCATTTTTTATATCTTTAAATCTGTCTGTTTGACAGACCCATTGATCCGGCCATCTGTCCATCTCTATTCATCCATTCATCAATCCATCTGAAATTCATTCAAGTTCAGAGAGCAGTGATCAATGTTACGTATATAGTATGTAATGTTCTTTTTGTGAAGGAATCTATGGTTAAATTAGCTGCCGCAGAAACACTGGTGAACACAGTGTAACATCCGAGAAATGGGTTTATTGCTTTTCTGTAGCTCAGCCAGTAGAAATGTTGACAGCAAAAACTGCACAAGGTTGTCGGCCTGACTGGAAATGTAAAGGATAAGATATATAAAATATATTATTACAATTAAATTCATAAATGCAATGTGTAAAATGTGACAACAAATTCCTGACTTTGTCTTAGCATCTCCTTTTTGATTTGCAGATTTTGTGCATTTCAGAACTGTTACCTACTGTAAATTCTACTGTAAAAAATATGTAGTTAACAGCATCAATCAAATTTCTGAAATGTTGTGTTTAATTATAAAAAAAAAAAACAAATAATTATAAAATAGTAACTACTGTAAGTAGGGTGTTTAACACATACATTTTACATTGAAAATATAATGTATGTTACTTAATGTGATTAACATTTAAAGAGCTAGAAAGGTTGTATTAATGTGTAGTTACAGTGCTTCTTGTAATGTCGGCCTGACTGTTGTTCTCTCTCCTGCAGCTGACTGCTGTTTTCAAGAAAAAATGGCTTCCCGAGTGAAGAAATATCTGCAGCAGATTTTAGCGTGCATTCTTTTTCCAATGGTAAGTCATGAGATTCAATTAATTAAAAACCTGACTAGCATGAAGGTGAATATCTTTGACATGAAGAAACCACATTAAATTTTATGTTGGAATTGAAAACGGAGTGTGTCATGGGGATGCAAGCTTATACACTGGAGTGGCTATTAATAGAAATATGATAATATTGACGACATAAACACAGAATGAACCGTAGTGAGGATACGTAGTACGTTGCTCACAATTGGTTCGGCAGAGCATATGATCAGGCGTTGGTGGTTAGATGTGCTCACTGTGTCAGAACAGGAACAAAAGGACGACACCAGGCAAGAAGTGTGTGTAAGAAAGCTGTCTGTTATGAGAGTGAGTGAGGAGCTAATTTCAGGTGATGGTTTTATAGCAATTGGTAAGGAGTGAAGTGCTTGGTGGGTGGGGCCTGGCTTGGTGGGTGGGGCCCTGACAGCATTAAAATCTCACAAGATGCAGTTTGAAATATAATTACAAAGCTAAGAGGAGAGACTTTCTAGTTGGTCACATTACCAAGTGAAAAATCACATGCCCTCTAACGTCAACCCTTTTTCTTCCTTCCATGTTATTGGACTAAGATATAAACTGTAGCAAATACAGGTCTGTTTTCTGATTGACTAGTTGTGTCATCCACATGGTATCCGCTCGTAAACAGGGGGAAAGTGGCACTTTAATTTACATGAGGACTAGCGTCTCTTTGGTCTGGAGTCTCTGACTCCAACTGAGAAGAAACAAACGTCCAAGAGCAATTTACGTCAATACACACTGGCACATGAATCCAGGCACCAGACGGGCCAAATGTAAACAGTCCAAGCACCAGCACAGTTTTGGTGCGGTGAACACTTGAAGCATGAAGGGCCATGCTGTTTTACTTCACTTTATGTTGACACCACAACCCTGTAGCAAAGCAACTGTTTTGTGTCAGCTTTGACACGTTTGTCAAGGAAAAATGTAATATTGATATTTAGTATATAGTAACATAGTGTTAACTTATGTAGTTTACGTTGTTTTTATCTTATTTACAAATGTTGGAATGTTAATGGTGGACAAACAAGTCCCTTCCTATTCTTATTCTCTATTTATTTCATATCAAATGATGACTAAATATGTGAGAATGAAAGATGATGTTTAAATTTTTATTATTAGGGAACATACACATAATATTTTCTTAGATTCACATGCATTTTTGTGTGGCGTTTATAGAATGAAAATGAATTCTGTGCTCTCTTTATGATGGAAATCAAGCTTTGAGATTCAGACAGGGTGAAGGGTGAGAGCTTATACAGCCCTGGTGAATATTAATGCGGTGCTCATGTTTATTAATTTTTGCCTGTATTTTCCTGGCAACACGAGGCAATCACAGTCTTCTGAGAGCAGTTATCATACTGAACGCAACCTTAGTGTTTGCAGATGCGAAGGTGTGTGTGCGTGTGTGTATGGAGAGGAAGGGATCAGTAAACAATACATCTTTAGTCACTGTATATTCTGCCTACTAGGAACAGTTGTACGTGTGCTTTATCAAACAAAAGGATTTTGAACAATGTCATTTGCCTTATATTCTCCATTGACTTAGCACAAAACATATAAATATAGGTAGAATTAATTAGGAATCGCTCTTGTTGAGAAGTGATATTCATCTCCATGTTGCAAACTGATTATTCATGTTTTTGTTTGAGTCTGTCATTTTGAAATCATATGACATTATTTCGAACTGGCTCCCTATTCCAAAACAAATCTAATAAATTTAAATTTCTGAATATTGGTGCAGGAATATTTTNCATTTGCCTTATATTCTCCATTGACTTAGCACAAAACATATAAATATAGGTAGAATTAATTAGGAATCGCTCTTGTTGAGAAGTGATATTCATCTCCATGTTGCAAACTGATTATTCATGTTTTTGTTTGAGTCTGTCATTTTGAAATCATATGACATTATTTCGAACTGGCTCCCTATTTCAAAACAAACTTTCTGAATATTGGTGCAGGAATATTTTAATGTTGTGAATATTTGTGTAAATCCGGTTAAATCTTTAAATCTTTCTTGATTCTAAATCTAAATTTGCCCTTTTTTTTGTAGATGCACTGCATGCATCCAGATTGTGTCATTCAGTTAGAGAAAGAAAAATGCATGGAAGGAATGGCCATGGATGATCCTAACAGTGAACCTGAATTAGGTAAGACCATTCTTAAATAACCTTTTTTCATGTGTTCAACACACACATAAACTAGACACAGAAGTTACTAATCAAGACTGAGATCAATGCAGAGAGATGAAGAGAAAATAAGAATCAATGTGAATGTCAATATGAACGGAAATTGTTCAGTTTGGGACTTTACATTGAGATGTACAAGATATTTACCATGACTTTTGCTAAAGATTGCTTAAGAAGCTCTTGGCCAAATATTTTTAGGCAGAACGTAATTATGAGTGCAAAGCAGTCTGGGGTTTGATGTTTAGATGTTCAGAGCTGGTCCAATGGCTGCTGGTGGGAATCTGCTACATGAAGAGCAGATCATCTGCATAATGATTTTTTTTCCTCTTTGTTCTATTTAAATCCCGAGAGCAGTAACAGCTTTAAAGTTACACATTTCATAAATGATGCATGCTTCTCTTTTGTTATGCTGTGTGAAGCTGTTATTTTTACAGTACTCCGACAGTTAAATATACCATGGTTATATTACTTTGAGCAATTTTAATTGAGCATTTTGGTAGCTTGAGCTGGTTTAATTTGGATTATGAAATTGCATGTGTTTATCCTTAAATCTATACTGAAACTGTCAGATTACGCCGGAGAGTTTAAGAATCTGTTACTATTGCTGGAAGTGTGAGTAGGATTATAAGCCGAGATGACATTGACACTCTGAGTCTTGTGTGCTTTTGGCATTGATCGTGATGCTTTGGACAGTCACAAATCACAGCTAGTTAATGGAATGTTGACGTTTTGATTTGACAAGGTTCTGTCCTCAGGGAATAAGTTCATTCAATGCCACAAGACTGACACTTAATTTTTTGCTGTTCTGAGGCTGTTCTAAAATTAGACATAGACCAAGACAGAATGTTTAAACGCAGCAAGCTCACACACTAAATAGCTGAGATTTTTCACTAAATCTCTCAGCTGTACAGCTAATCTGTGTCTCACCTCGTGTGTGCAATTCCTCTTTTAAATTGGCTTATTTAGTCGGGATCCACTCTGTTTTTGGGCTGGAGGGGATTGGTATTCTGACAGTTCCAATGTTTTTTTTT
>SOMO01000010.1:375424-387633 GCA_028128575.1 Paedocypris carbunculus | reverse complement strand
AATAAATAATTCATAAAAAAGTTAAATGTGTCTACCTTCTGTTTAGGAGTTTACTGGAGGAGAAACGGCCACAGAAAGAAGTGTTTTAGACACTGGAAACAGTGTTCTGGGACTCAATTATGGCCATTTCTTTAGAGCTGGATTTTTCTAAAACGGAGATTTGAGTGACAGTGCTGCTTTCAGTAAACAATGTTCTTCTCCTCTTACTGTATCTCAAATAATTCTGCGCCTGCCACTTCCACAGTCGCTTTTTCAGTTCTGCTTGTACCTGAAACACAAATCAACTTTAGAGAGCTGAAGACGTCCAACTTTACACATCCAATTAGGTGAAAATCTGTGGTGTACCTCTCCATTGAGAAAACAGTACAGCAGAGCCACAACAAAACCCTGTAACACAGAGATGCACAGCAACATCCTTAGCATAGTATCCCAACAGCAATATGGGTAATATTATTACTAATAATGAATACAAGTGTTATAGTACATTTTTGCTGCGAATAAAATATATAATTTGCACATTTTGTTTTTATTTTTCAACAATAAGGCATAACTGCTGCATGCATTGGGACATTCTGAACTAAAAAATAAAATAATTAGAAGAAAGGAGGATTAACTAACTGCCTCCTAAATGTAAGTGTATATAGAGGGGATTAAAACTTCAGTTAGAACTTACCTGAAATGGTCCCAAACCAAGCTCAAGGAAGTGGCGTGCATTTTCACCCATGTTCTCCGGCAGAAAGGCAAACACCATGTAGTGCATCCCAAACAGAGGAATGAGAAAAAGAGTAGATTTCGCTAGTCTTCTACAAATATAAAATAGAACAAAATTTAATACCTTCTGTAAAAAAAAACCCCACATGTTAAAAGATCCAAGAAATCAAGCAAAATCAGTAGTATACACATCTCACATGAGGTGTGTGGAATCATGACCTCCCATTCCAGGTGTCTTCAGCTTTTGAACAAGAATCCGGATCACATTTATAAAGATGACAAAATTGATCTATATAAGACAACAGGATTGAATGAATAATCGCCTACACTGTGTTTTTAAATAATCTAAAAGAAATTGGAAACGTAAATTCTAACTAAACAAAAATTCCAAAAAAATACTCAGTATCGTAAAACATATTGCAGTACTTACTAAGTAGTATAGAGGTATTCCATTTAAGCATTGCAAAGTTAAAAGGCTACTTGCTGTTTTTATTATAACAATTCTATATAAATACCCATCTATTCATATGCCAACAGCTCTATACATACGATTAGGCACACAGAGATTGGTCCCTTAATAATCCACCAAAACTGAGCGACATCGGTGTCATCCCAGCACCTAAAATGAAGAATTCAGGAATGACGTGAATTACTGAAGAGCAGGTCTGCGCATGATTCACAGCAATTTAAAAAATAATATTAATAAAAGTTATCACAAAGTGATACCCCTCCAAACCTTATACAGTCTGCATTATCATTACTGAACACTTTCAGTTTGAGTATGACGTACCCTCTATTGTCAAAAAAATTCCTCGCTAGAACCCAAACAGTCAGTATTATGACCGGCAGCCCTACAGAAGAAAATACACATAACATGAATTTAAAATCGAAAAATTGGCCAAATTGTGAGCATTCTTTTGTTACTGTTCATGCTGCTGTAAAGTATTTTACTGTACATTACCGTAGCCCAAACACATTGTATTGAGATTGACTGTCATTCACAATCTGATCTCTTTTTTATTATTGTTCAGCCCTACTTGAAAAGTGGCATAGAATATTAGAATATATTTGAATATAGACTGATAGACATACCCCAACCAATCAGAATGTACCACCAGAAATATTTCTGCTGTGAGACAAACGTTAAAGCTAGAAGAGTCTGCAGATACATTCCCTCAACCATGAGCCAGAAATAATTAGTCAGGATGCTGAACTGGAAGAAAGCGACTGCTGCCTTGCATGAGGTCTGAAAGCAAAGAAATGTCATTACTATAACATTACTGCATTTTTATGCTTTTCATCAAGGACGATGGAAGACAATAGAAGTTTGTAAAACAGTGACGTGATGGAGCAGGCTTATCAGGGTAATTTGCATGTGAAAATTGATTTTGGTGCCTGCTAGTCGGAGCTTTATAGACTATAGAGCGTTACGTTGTGATATGGCTTGGAAAATCTGTGATTATGGAATTTAGTTTTATCTGAAGGGACACATGAAACATCACACACACAGACGCCACATTAAAATCATGTGTGTGTACTGACTTCCATATTTTGGCTACTCACAGTTGACACAAAGCAGTGGTCTAGATTCTCATCCGCAAAGAGGACTTCATCTTTAATGAAGATCGCACTGGCTCTTAAAATAAAGGACGCAAATAAATTGATGTGAATGTAGTTTCTGGTGCAGTGAAACTTCCTGTTTTGGAAGAGATTTAAATAGATTATTGGCAAATTATCCAAATTCAAACAGATAACACTTTTCAAGTCACATGGATGTTTGATAAGTAGACTAAATTTGATTGTGTTCATGAATGTAAGCATCGTTAGTCATTTACTCGAGAGGTTTTGATTACCTGAAGACTGTGAACACAAAAATGGCAGTGATGAGCGAGATGAGAGATGTAGCATATCCTGCCGTGTACACCTTCCTAAAAGTGGAATAATATGTGGTCTGGTTGATAAAGAAAAAGAGAAAAGAGAAGTAATAAAATAATGTACCCATTTCACATGATAATAATTGTCTCTGCAAATGTAAGAGAATGACACATAATTACCGCAAAATAGACAACCAGCACATCAGAATCCATATGAAAATTATAGGACGTGACATTTTCTATTCAACCAATAGACATCAATTACAAATTAAAGTCAAAAATACATTTTACAATACAATTTCAGGTTTGCAAAAAGGAGAAAAACAAGAAGGACAAAGCTCTAATCAGCACTACATCCAGTGCATTAAATAAAAAGCACATCATTTGTGCAGCGCAATCTACTCAAAAGAAGTAGAACCTTTACTAAGCACATGCTGCAAATGGCAAAGTTTCTCCAAGGATGTGCCTGTAAAACTAGAATGTGTAGGTGTGAGATAAAAAGATTTCATTTTCACCTCGGTTTCCAGTTCCACTTCTTCCACAATCTCACAAGCATTTTGATAAGACGGAAAGGTTTTAGTCCAGCCATCCTTAGTGCAACTTCTGACTACGTAACCTGCAACGCAAACTCACTTTTAACAAGCAGCAATGGCGAGTCCAGCTTACAATAATATACCTGAAGAGGAGTTTGGTGTATATAATAAGTAATAATAATAATTGTATTCACAATTTATTTAGTGGATAATTTGTTTTCATTCCTTTTATTAGTTAGCCAAATACAATAACCAATTAACATTTTGTACTATTTCAAGTAATATAATTAAAGTTATAGAATCTGTGACTTGTAGATTTAGATAAAGAAATCAATATTTAAAAAGTCATGAATATTGATAATATCAAACAAATATAATAAATCCGTTTTACCTTTGGATTTCTAGTGAAAATTTCTAGAGATCCTAATGGAGTAATAGATGGTAGTGTGTACGGCTTGTGTTTGATCTATGCTACTTTTATATAGAGCCAAGATTACGTGCACACACTCTTACTTGCATCCACACACACTCTCTCTCTCACACACACACACACACGCACACACACACACACACACACACACACACACACACACACACACACTACTGAAGGCTTCTTCTTTCCCGGCTTCAGGCGACTTGAATCTAATTATCTAAAAAAATAATTACTTAACTACAAGAAAAAAGTAAAAGTCATAGAAAAAAATAACGTTAAATTTAACGTTGAAAGTTTAATTTACTCATGAATGAATCTAGAATAGACGGGAAAAAATATAAAACATGCTTCATAGTATTTTACACAATGTCTTGCATCTGAAATATATTCTGAGCAGTGTATCATCGTAAAATCCGTTTGTAAATTTAGAATTGTGTGACACTTCCACCTGTCTTTGTGCCACTTCCTGTAAACATGTAACACTTCATGTAAACATGGCAGAGACTGTTGAAGGCAACACAATTGTAGTCCTTATCATTTTCAATAAGAAACTACGTCATCATTTAATAATTATATTAAGTTTTTGCGAGAGGAAAGCAGGACCTTTAAATTATATACACCCTATGCCACAAATGTGGCTGCAAATAAAACCAGGGTCAACAATTGTACGTACAAAAAGATAATTTTTCTTTTTCATATCATTGATATTTTTTCTGTTTTTGATGATTATTGAGATTTAACATAACTTTTTAGTTTTTGTTTATTTCACAAATGCTGTATTGACAATAGTATGAGCTAGTTAAAACAAAGCCAAAAACATAAAATATGTTCAAACACTTAAAATAAGCTAAATAACCTAATTTTATGACTAAATAAGTAATCTATGAGCTCAGTTTTTTGAGCTAAAAAAGAGAATGGGGTAAATTGTATATAAACATTTAAAGTCAAAGATCATGCTGATCTACACTTCTGTGACTGCATATAGCACCGCAAATACATGAAATATTAAGCCTAGTCATAGCCTTGCCTTGGAGATGAACTAGCTCTTCATTTCTCACTTTCACAGCAGGAGACAGAAGATTAATTTGAACAGTCTGCATTACTCAAATTCATCTGTTCTCAGTCTAATGCAAAGGAATGTGTTTAAACCTTATGAGCCATATGATCCAGCACTGCTCACACAGAGACCTTTTAGTTGGCATGTTTGCTTTACCTTCTATGTTCAAGATTCAGTTGTAAAGTTCAAGAGTCAAGGTCAAGTTAGAATGGAAAGGTATGAATCAATTCCTTATTTTGTCAGAATTTAACTTTCTTTTTATAAAAGTAGTTGCTGTGTGTTTACTGAATACTCTTAAAGTCACCTTAAAGAATTTAGTATGTAGGAAAAATGTAGGCAAACAAAAACTGTATGAGGGTGTCACGCATAGTCTACACAAGAATCAAGCAGGAAACATCAATTTAGATGTTTGTTAGTTTTCAGAGATGAATTTATGTGTTTTGTACATTTTTATACAATCGTCTATAAGCATCAAATTAAATCTGTGAATCCTGTAAGTGGTTTCATCAAAGAAAATATTCATAGCATTACTTTCTTTGGATATTGAGCCCGCAGCCTAAACCAGCTAAAACTATTGAGCTATAATTTAAAAAACTTATTTTGCTTTGACTTTGGAAAATCCATCAACTCAACTAATCCCCACGTACCTGTCATAAAATACATCTAACAAATAAAGCCTGTAAGAAGAAAAGCTTTTATTTGTCAATAAAATAAAAAAAAAAAAACTGACAGGATTAGGTACCTTACCATCGTTTTCTGCAAAGAGCTGAGACACGTTGGAACATGACACATTGATCACCTGCCCAATCTCTGCCCTGTACCAACACAAAAGCTCGTCCCATTCTGTAAAACACACTGGGACATAGAGAAATAAATACAAAAGTGATTACCAAGCAGGAGGGATTAGAAAAAATAGAGTTTGGATAACTGACCATATGTGTGAGTGTGAATGTATGTGTTTGTGTGTCCTGCTCTGTGATTGGTAAGACTCTAATCCTATAGTTAGAGATGGGATTGGCTCCAGCTCCACATAACCCAGAAATAAATTCAGAAGATGAAAAGACAAAATAAAGTTAATCAATCCGTGATTCCCAATAAAGTTAAATAATTCCATGTGAATTTCTAAATTTGCTGCAAATTTGTGCATCCAATTTAAAATAAAAAAGGTAGTTTACTTTAGCTACATAATGTTTCAGCTACATAACTAGTTCTTTAGCTTCATAATGTTTCATCTACTAGTATGTTGATCCTTAAACTACTTGACTTGTTCTTTCCCAATATATTGGTTTATAATTTGTCAATGACTTGAGAGTGTACTGACCTGATTGGTGGATCATTAGGAATGTCCGTTGAGGATACACAACCTCTCTCTTTTCTGATTGTATCAAGCCTAAGCTACTCTAAAATAAATCAAAAGAATCCATGGCGCCTGCCCTCCTTTCCTCTTCAATCTCCGTGTTAATTACTGTCTGTTTTGACCAAGAACCAGAGCGGTCTGTGTACCATTATGGAGGTTAGAAACAAAGAGAGACAGGCAGACAGACAGACAGACAGGCAGACCAATGAGACAGATCAATTCATAGACAAACACAGAGATAGAGAGACTGGAAGACAGAAAATAGACAAAGACAGATGGATATATATTTTCATTGCGTTTTGTTGCTCGTTCTACAGTAGCTCTGTGCTCGTTCTACAGTAGCATCTTCCAACTGAAGCCAATAGGTCAATACAACAAGATGAATCTTGACCTTAGTGTAACAACTGCACAAGTAATATTATTGGAATCCATTTGGAGGTGGAATCCTTTAAAAGTTATCTTTCTATTTTTATCATGCTCACTACAACACATTGAACAACATCTGATCATTCCTAAATAAAATCAAACTTCTAAAATAAAAAAATAAATAAATAAACAAAGGTGCTTTAAGATTTAACAGTGTATTTAAAAAAAAAATAGATTCCTGCATATAATCCTACATACGTATACTACTAAATATTCCTAGTAAATAAAGATGTTGTCTAAAAAACACTATTAGAAGATTCAAGAGTAAGAGAAAGAGGCTTCTATTGTCATTGTATATTGTACAACGAAATTTGTTTCGCAGATTTAAAATCAGCAGCAATAAAAATAAAATAAATAAATAAATTCATAAAAAGGTTTATTGTAATAGTGCATACTAATTGTTAATAAAACGGTATGGAACACTTCTAAAAATGAAACTACAATATTAAATATAATAAAAAAAAAAAATCACTTAAAATTAGCAATTGCTCAGTGAGCAAATCGGCATTAGTTATAGAATAAGCTATATTACACACGTTAATATTAATGCATAAGCTCACCACTCATGTTGTTGTTGATTTGAGCCTCTTGTCTTTGCGTGTAAATGCATTTCTCTTGAGATTGCATGTGCTCAGCCACAAGAGCACATGCTGGATGAATGGCTTCCACCTGCCAGAGACACAGGGAAAAAACATCGGATATGAGGTGAGAGAGCAACAGAAACCATTTCAAATATTAAGCTTAAATCTATCCGTTCCATCTTTCTCTTAAGTAGTCATTATATTCTAAAAGAAAAGTGTTTGTCATCTGTCAATTGCAGGTTAACCAAATAATATTTTCATAGGTTTAGACAATCAACAGAAACAGACAATATAAAAATCTTCACCTTATAAAAATTATACTTATAATAAATATTCTGACAAAAGCACAAATGGACAAATTTTGATTAATGTTATTTGTACTTTCCTAAACATTAAACTGGAATGGAAATCTAATTATCAGGCAATGTACGGTAATCGAGATTGAAAGGGTGCTTTTAAATCAATATTACAGAGAATACAGTAAAGATCTTGTCAAAAGGTTATACTGTAACAACAATCCAAAAATACTCTATAAAACCTCATTATCTCTAAAGCAGATACTGAATCCATATTTAACCCAATATGTGCATCTCTTAGCCATCATTTATAACAGTTAATTACAAGCAGCAATACACACAGAGTGAAAAAGAGAGAGAAAATAAAGAGAAATAAAAAAAAGAATGAGAGCGAGTGAGAAGGAGAGAGTGAGAAGGAGAGAGAGAGATTGTGTGCGGGGGCTGGTAAATAAAATAAGAAAGTACGTAGCTTGTTTGACCTCTATGCGGCATAAAAAGATCTACAATGGCCACCCACTTATTCCAGAGAGGAATGAGGTATAGAAGTCAGAAGTGGGTGAATACTAATGATCCGATTAAGCCTGAGGTTAAATGAGCAAATGTTTCTTGAACAAACCTACACACCTCACAGAGAGAGAGGAAAAAAAGAGTGTAGAACTTCATAATGCCAACACTATCAAAGATAATGTGTCTTTTGTTATTTTATATTGCTAAAAGGAAAGTTATGAGTTATAGAGAATTGCCTCAGAGATCAAGGGCTCTAATTTAATTCATATATAAATCTGGCGAATAGCTTGACTTTGGAATAAAAGTCCAATTTTTCAGCAATGCTATTTATCTGATAAAAGCTTAGTGTGCGCACCTGACAGGTGCCTGAAGCGTATTTGAACGTATCTGAAAAAGGCTTAAACAAGCTGTGATTAACAAAGGCAAGTGGAAAGGAACTGAAGTTTAGAAAACCTTGTGAGTGAGTGACTGGGTGACACATTTGAAATAGGGTACATTTCATGAAATTCTGATTCAATTTTTGTCTCATAGCATTTTAAAGGCTGTAGAGAGGTGAGCCGAGAGTGAAAGACACAAGCATGAATGAGAATAATTCTACTCTCCGAGTAAGATTCAATGTTTACAACAAAGGTAATTCATATCACATTCTGAAAGCTTGTGAATCTTTCCAAAATTTCCAAAAATCCAAGTTTAAATTAATGCTAATTAATGACGATGCCATCCTTCCGTCCATCATCAATCCATCAAATCATACCCTGGGTAATTTCATGAACAGAATAGCGTAATGACTTGAAAAAGTTGCTAGAGTGAAACAATGGCTCTTAAAAACTAATTCTCAAACGTATTCGAAATGAACACCCATTAAAACATTCACCATTTCACTCCAATGCATTCTATGATAAAGCTAATTTGCATAGAAATTAGTAATGTAGTCTAGCATAGCAAGCATAATAAAAGCGTATTCATTCTGCTGATAAAAGTTTTTAGTCTTATTAAAAGAATCTGTGGCATTTCTGTGGTTGCGTTGTTGTTTACAGATGAAAACCAATTTCATTTTAGCAGCCTGTCTTGGAGTTAAAGGCAGAGTCTCTGGAGTGTGTGGGGGAAAGAAAACAAAAGTTGTGACCCAGCAGCACTGCTGACATATTTGGGCAGTTGTGTTCGGTTTTGATTAAATTGCAGCCTTGAGAATCACGCTTTTTCCTTTTCCTTGTCCCTAAAAAGGCAGGTTTAAATCTTTTCCAAACCAATTGTTGAACAAGACATACCAACATTTCAGTAAATAACGTGATTATGAAAGCACTTATGGTAAAATATTAATATTTTATTTATCACATCTACTTTAATCAAATAAATGCAAAATAAGATTAAATTACAACTTCCTTTCGTACCAAATTTCTTTGAGTAGCTGGACATCTTAATACACCGGCTATTTAATCAGTCTTTAACAAAATGTTAAATGTGTTGACAGAGGATTTAAAAGAAATTTAACTGATTTCGTGTTATCTGTTACATGCATTCACTGGCCCGAGGTTCTTGAACACATGGAATCATTAATGTAGGAAATGAACCACCATTCAGGAAAGGAAAGTCATATCATTAGCAGTGCCAAACAACAACTACATTTAATTACAACTCAGATTTGTTTTGAGCTCTGTACCATTGTGAAATTTGCTTATTCTTTTTAACAAACTGGTTTATAATAAAAACAATTTCTGACACTGTATTATATAATCATTGGATTATAAATAACAATACAATTGAGTACAGGCGCTTAACATTGACAGGTAAAGGTTATCACAGTGTGAGAAAATTAGTTTAGTTGTATGGATAATCTATTATATTGCTGCACTGATTATTATTGAAACGATAAAACCACACTATGCATAATCACAAAATTAGCATTTTTTTTATTAGCTTCGGTATTATCTTACATGCTGTATGTGGTGATAATTGTTATGATTTTACTTGTGGGGATATTGACACAATAGACAGATAGACATACAAATAAAACATTTGGAATATTAAAAAATTACATTTAAAACAAAACAATGGAAACGTGTTCTTTTCTGTATCCCGTACACGATAAGAAAGAGTTTAAGAAGAGACAAAACAAGGAATTATACATTATATAGTGCCTGACACAAAACAACTTACCGTTTGCCACGACAATTGGCGCGTCCACAAACTCAGTAAAACAGCGGCTAGTGCAGAAGTCCAGCGAACCATAATAGGTTCCGCTTAAAGAGAAAATAGTACAAGAGAGCAAATAGAGAGGCAGAACTATTCCTTCACCGGATCCTGAGCTCCAGACGTACAGCGAATGCACACGCAGACCTTCTCCGAGTCTGATAAGGCGTGTAATATCTGTAATTGAATCAGGTGACTCTCGTAAGGGACGCAAACAACGTTTCTCTTCCTCACAGCGGGTGTCGTTTCTCTTTACGCGCGCAATTCTTCCACCCGTTCATTAAAAGTGCCGATATGTTCATGTTTACTACCCAGTTTGATTTCCAGTCATTGTATAACATATCTCTTTTATCAAATGATAAACAAAAATTCAATTCGGAAAAACAAAACGAGAGCAGAACAACAGTACACTTCTTGCCGTTTCGTGACGACGACACTGGTTATAATCATAAGCAACCAATAGTGTTTAAAGTATAGAAATATGCCATTTATTTCAAATAGCACTGAAAATATGGTGCACTGGAAATAATGTGGGCACCATGTTTACAATCACAGCTACTAGCCAAACGTAGCATTCTTTTAAATGAACTGCAGTTTAAGTGGTGTGGGCTGATTGTAAGTGTTGCATAAAGTGAATTTAAATAAGATGTAGGGACATTTAAATTAAATCACAATTCAGGAACACCAACTTGAATTGCCATTTTACAGTGTATAGTGTGTGTGCGTGTGTGTGTGTGTGTGTGTGTGTGTGTGTGTGTGTGTGTGNACGTGTGCTATACAGTAAACAAAACCAATTTCTTTGTGAGAGAAAATAACCATAGAGAGAACCCGACTCATGGTGACGTGTCTCCTCACGCATATTAACATTACAAAGGGCAGACATGTTCTAGATGAAGGTCCAGGCTAAGAGCAGTTCAAAGCCCCCAACAAACAACAAAAGCATCACTACAGGACGTCACTGGTTGGAGTCACCAGAGCCCCACCCTGGATCCAGTTGGATGCCAGTCAGGTACACTTGGAACGTGTGTGATGTGAGCTTGTGTATATGGCCACTAGAGACCCTATCATAATTGTGTTCTGCATTTAACCATCCAGTCAAGATGCACACAAACCCAGAGTAGTGGGCAGCCGTAAGCCAAGGCAGTGGAGGTCAGTGTTTTGACTAAGGACACTGTGAAGACCACCCGACTGGGATTAAACCTGCAATGCCAGGTGGGCAGGTACAACTCTCTACCACTGAACCACAACTTCCACCCAGCAGAACTGCAGAGTTACACCTATGGGACAAGTTTAACCAGTTACAGGCAGAAACCAAAACATTGAGCTTGAGTTTGCGCATAGGCAAAATCTCCAGTCTGGGAGAAGGGAGGGGCTGTGGAAAAAAGTGCTATTGGCCTCTAGAACGTGTACCATGGATGTTCTAGCATGTCCCAATGAGAGGAGACCCAGGACATGTCAGAGGTGCTATGTTTCAAGGCTGGCCTCTGCAAAGTGAAGATGAATGGTGCACTGATATAAATCAAAATCCTTCGAATCTAGTAATGTTTAGTTACACTACAGTTATTACGTATATATTTAATATGTTTAGTTTAGTCATTGTATCTTGACTTTAAGGTATCTCAACAATAGCCATGTTTGAACCAGAGTCTACGTAGTGCACATCTTTAGAGTTCTTTAAGATCAAAATGAGTAGTATTGTTGAATTACAGTATAGCATATCATTTCAAGTGTTTTTTTTAAATGCACTAGTTCCTCCCACAAATGCATTTAAGCTTTAAATCATCCTCCTGATCTCTCTAAGCAGGCAGAACAACTGAAGCCCAGGAGCGACTGACACATGGTCAGGTCATTTGGCAGGCTGCAAAAAATGTTGCTTCTCCAGGCTGTTCCATGAAAGGAGATGGATTGAGTTGATGGAGACGAGATTTCCACTTTTTTCCAAAAGCGTGGAATTTGTAAAATAAAGCAGATTTCGCAATGTGGAACCGATTCATCTACAAATGGACATGTTTGTAAAACCCATTTTTTCACAGAAGATAAAATACAATGTAAAATGTGCCTAAATCTCGACAATTGACACTTAATTGCCGTTGCCAACATACACTTTGTAACAATAATACACATACATATACAGATGTGTGTTTTGTAATCTGTTCTTCCAATGTCAACTGTTAAACAGAGCTAAAACCACAAAAAAGTGGTATATCGAAAGACAATAAAATTCTGCAAGGCTTTTTGTTGCCC
>SOMO01000010.1:358043-369928 GCA_028128575.1 Paedocypris carbunculus | reverse complement strand
ATATATATAGTATTGGTAAATAATTATTCATTTGATATATTGTACATGAAACTGATAATTTATGATGGCTTTCAATTGGGTAAATTATTCTACTTTAGAAATAACGTTTAATTGTTTCATTAGGTCACAGATTAAAAAGTTAAAAAGAGCCACCACGGAATGCGATCTAGAAACAGTTGTGTTATTGTTTTAATGGCATTTTTATCTGTAAACTTATGTCGATCATACATGAATGCTTTAACACAGCTAAACAATATAAAATCGTGTGTAAAAAAATGACAAACGTTACTTACCATTTTACAACTTTCGCTTTCTGTATCTGAAACAAAAGCGTCGCTTACCAAACTTTCCAACTTCCTACTAAAAGTAAAAAAACACCTTTCTTTATAAATTGACACAGTTGACAGTATAAAATGCTGCTAAACAAGTCTACGTTTTTCGAAAAGTCTTTGTCGCCGTCAGATCAAGTAAATCTGAGCTCAAACGAAAGAAAGAACTAAACACAAATCGAGCCTCTCTTGAAACTCGTATTTTGACAGGCTAGAGTGTTACGTCATATTCTCGCGTTGTCGCGATTATATGACCAAATGTTGTGGCTTGAAAATGGCAGAACGCGAAGCACTAAAGAAAGAAATCGAACAGTTACAGAGTAAGTGTGATTATACATTCTTAATTTTTACAAATAGGCTATGCTAGTTAACGCCTTATTCATTTGGAAATATTGTATATATTTTTATTTTACTGCTTTCGCATGTTAACGACTTCCCATTTAAGCTAACGGCTAAATCCAGTTTGAACATGACCACTCGTCTTGTTTGTGAGCTATTTTAGTGAACATGAGTCATTTATTCATACCCGAATACAATTTACACACGAATACATATATAATTTGTTTGTGCGGGAATTGTAATTGGACAGTTATGTCACACTTTATATGTTATATGTTTACACTTTCTTAACCATAGCAACAAGCTGGACAGCTATATCAGGCCTTAGTTGTGTTGTGCTAATCAAACTATTTTTGAGAAGAAGAGTCTATTTCAAATGTATATCACTCTTATGTAGTTGTATCTAAATGTATTACTCTTTTGACATCTGAGCAATTTAAAATATTCAATTAAACTCGACCTCAAATCACAAATAATTTCTCAAACACATCTGTTTTCAGCAATTAATTGCATTTTTAAGAGAGCATTCAGTAATGCATTTAAAGACTAGTGTTTTTTTTTTTTTTTTTTTAAGTTTAAGCACAGTTTAACCTGTGTTTAAGTCTGTTTGTGTGCCATGCTTGTTTCAAATATATACCAATTTCAGTATTTTGTGCATACTTACTGTGGCAAACTATAATACTATTGTTTTTTTATTTAGATCTAATTAACAACTACAAAAGTTCGCAGTCTGATGCCCCGTCAAGTTCCGCTGAGTGGGATCATGCCAGACATCGATCGAGGAGGGGTCGGGGGCGAGGCTTACACTATACAAATATGCCAAATTCACTGCCACAGTCAGACGTTCCCTATTCTTCAAAAACCTGGAGGAAAACCTACTCTCTTAACAACAAGACGACCAACACCACTGGAAATCCCATGTCTAACCCCATTTATGACACTCCGAAGGAATCTTCTCCACCAGAAGAACAAACACAAAGGAAATATCTATCATCCCCATTCAAAATGACCAAACCTCAAAGTGAGCCTCAATTGAAGATTAAACCCACTTTGAAATCATATTCTTCTGTGAACGTTCTCCCAGTGACATCGATAGTCAAACCAGGCCATCAGCTTCATCAGGTTCAAACGCAGCTTCCTGTTAGCATGCCATTAAGCAAAAACGTACCTTCTGTTTCTGTCCAGCCACAAGTTCCCTCAAGTTTTACAAAAAGTCAACAGAAACCAAGCTTGTCACAACCTTCGGCACACAGTCATAAGAGCTTGAAATTTAAATGGGTGAAAAACCAAGACATCCCAAATACTACCAAAACTGATGTGTCTCGCTCCCCAGCAGTCTCACCCGGGACAGCAAGTTTCAGACGTCTCTCTGGTTGTAATAAGAAAACATCTAGAAAAACAAACTCATCTCCTAGTTCTTCAAAAAACTCAAAATATACATGGGTATCTTCAACCAGTTCTGTAACAGCTGGGAAAACAAACAAAGTTTTACGCAGATCTTTTTCTCCGAAAACTCTCAAGATTCCTGTAAGAACTTCCCAAGTTGGACAAAAAGCATTGAGATGTGCCACTTCTTCAACACCAAATCGAAAATCTAAATCTGGGGGATTCTCTCCATTAGTACACACAAGTAAATATCGCTGGAAGGCAGCTGGCCAAAATGCTGTAATACCAGGGTCAAGTTCAGTGGGAAAAAGTAGCCGAAAGAGCACAATTTATCAGTGGACTGCTTGCAAAAACGCTCAAAGAGGGGCGAAGGGACCTGCTCACTCACCAAGTCTGGGCCACACAGCCCTTCACGCTGATTTAACTTCACCTGGTGGTTTCAAGCTTAGGAGTCGGACAAAAATCATCAGAAAATCTACTAGCAAGTAAGGGCAATATCTCAACTATCTCTCTCAATTTCAAAAATCCTTCTCATGTTGACATATCAAAACAGTAAAAATTAATACAGGTACGAATATTTGAATACGGTAATGGAAGTTGTTTATATCCATCTATCTTCTCCCACTAATCTCAACCCACAGAGATGTCCATGCTTCCCTCTCCCATGCAATCTATTCTAGCTCCTCCATAGCGACACCAAGGTGTTCCCCGCTCAGCTTTGAGACATAGTGTGTCCTAGATCTTCCTCTGGGCCTCCTCTCTGTGGGACCTTGTCCTTTCATTCTTGATAAAGGTCATGACCATAGATAAGGGTTGTAATATAGACATAACACCTTTACTTCACTCTGGACTGAGTTCTAGAAGTGTGTGAGGAACTTCTGTGACAGGTCAAATTTCCTATCTTGGGCCCATGACCAAAGTTTATGTTTTCTAATCATCACTAATCATCGTTTTGAGGTTTGTTTAGCTCCATGCTGTTGTGACTGTCATGGATGAGGCTGATGACTGTAATTTCAATGAGAGGGTGTGGAGAGATGTGTCCTCTAGATGGCAGCACATTATGCTTTCACATGGACAAAAGCAGTGGTGTCCAACCTTTCTATGGAGGCTAAATTAGATTTTGCAAAGTTTCTTTTATATTTGTCAAAACTTGAAAAAAAAAGAAATGAAAAATCTGTAATGCCATGCGACCATCTGATGCTTTTGTTTTATTAGTGCGACATCTACAGTTTTTGAGTTTTTTTATGTTTTGGATCAAGATTTGTCGCTTTGATTCTACAAACAGAATAAAGATTTATATTCCTGTTGCGAGAACGTGACCCAAGTTTTATTTTCTTCACAAAGAAAACGTCATGGTTATTTTCAGTGTTTTTGCAAGTGTAAAGATGTTTCCCTTAATTTGCTTTTAAGTGATGTTTGTTGGAGTACTGTCATAAACCTTCTTCAAAAAGAACTAAATTCCCCAAATTAGTATATTAATATAGAAATAAAATGACTGGGCTATACAATTAAAGAATGAAATTATTGTTTTTACATACTGACTTTGTTCTAAAATGGAAAACTCACAAGTGTGTACGGTACATATTAATGCATGTTCAATGTTTACAGCCTCTGGTTGGAAAGGAAATCCAGTCCAAATGCACTTATTTCAAGAAGCTCCTATTCTCTGCGGCGGCGGACTCATGCACAGGCAAAATCTCCAACCAGCGTCAAGCGGACACCGCCGAAGGTCCTCGTTTCCATTGGGAGACATAAGCTTCGCTCTCTCTCTCTCACGTCCCCATCTTATGGGTCTCCTGGAACAGGTCAGTTACTATGAACTGTACAGTCATACCATGCTTTGCTTTGCTCTAAACAAACAGTTTTTCCACCCACTGTGACTAATTTGCTTAATTAGTAATTAACTTAAAACAATCTTGGAAAGTTATTACCAGTTGTTGGGTTTTCCTCAGAGAGAGGTTGTAATATGGTTTCCTTGGAGACAAAGAGTCACATTATATTGCCCTGATGGACATTGTTGTAGAAATCAAATGCATAAGTGATATGAAGCGGAGATGAAGTGGAAAATTGCTAAAGAAGTTATATGTACTGTAAGTGAAGTTAAACGTACTGTAAGTGAATTCACACTGAGTTATCTCCATCCATCCATCCATCCGTCCATCTGTTTATCAGGTTAGGTATCCATCCATCACATATGTGTATATATAACAAAATACTTGTGTACAATTATTTCTATTGATGGAACACTCGACAGAAATTTAGTACAATTTTAGTACAGAAATTTCATACAGAAACACTAATCAGAAACATAATCAAATCAATAATAGAACCATAAATGCCCAAGTGGTACTATGGATCTCCTATTTAGAGATATTTCCTTCAACACACCCAACAGAGTATAATATTAAATTTGGCTCACTTTTGCTAATGGAGGAGCGAGACTTTCATCGTAATCCCCAATAGATGGCAGGATGTTCAAAGCAGACGTTTGGGTTTAAGCGTTGATGTTGTTCGGTGCATGGACCTTCTCACTTGGGAGTGAAAGAGATAATTAATTGCCCAATCAACCGGTGATTGTGTACATGTGCCGATAGTGGGTAATTTGCGGCCATGGCATGCCGAATACAGCTACGCTATCAAACCCCACCAGCGCTCTCACCCAGTAGATAAAAAGGAGCTAATGCGTAATTATCCCTTTGCAAATTGGATTGTTTTAACGAACTGGAGAATATAAGCCCAACCTGATGGAAAGCAATCACTGTTTTTACAGCCAGCTCCACCCCCTCATCTAGACAAGCAGACCACCCCACTGTAATTGCTCGCGCTTGGTTTCTACACGCATTATTGCATCATCGCCGCCATAAAATTGTCTTCATTTTCTTCACCAATGTTCGTCTTTTAGCGATATTCAATTCTGGTTTTATCTTGGTCTAACTTTGCATTGCCATTTGAGCTGAAAGTGATGCGAATGAAACAACGTGTGAATGTGTTTGAAGATGGGTGGCGAGCAGGGACGACGGGTTGTGATGGAAGGGTTAGCTAGAGGGTCTCTGCGCGGGAGATAAGAGGGGCTAATAAAGAGCAAATTGAATTACTAATGAGGAAAAAGAGGGCAGCCGTGTTAAAACCTACCACTAACTGTCTTTCCCCACTGCCATGGCCATCGCTGCGTGACATCTCTTAATTCCTTCTGTGATGAGTGCCCCCCGCATCCGTGTCTCTCTTATTCTATCCCATCCCTCCCTTTCTCCGTGTTTACAGGCTGGCTGGTTGGTTATCTGCTGTGGGATTTAAAGGAGCATAAACCTAAGTGAGCAGTTAGGAGTGTAATGAATTGCGGGTTGGGTAGAAGTGCCTCAATAATCCCATAAAACAGATAAATGACAGAACACTGTTGTGAGGAGTGAAGTGGAAATGAAGCCTCAAAAGAGAATTCGGGCACAAATTCATATCTAAATGCAAGCAAATTAGTTTGTTGCAATTTGGTTTCACTGTACACAAAGCTAAATAATGTAGATAGATTATTATTATTATACACACACACGCACACACACACACAATATATAGCAGTCTCAGCAGCAGCACCTGCAAAATGATATTTTATTGTGTAATATAATTATAAAAATAATTCTGTGCTTTTCTAATTAATGTGAAGTATTATGTATCCATAGAACCAGGCACAATAGTGTTTACATCAGTGGTTCCCAACCGGTGTGCCGTGAGATCTTTTGAGGGTGCCGCCAAAATTTTGGGGAATAAAAATTGCTATTTTTTTATTAAGGCAGAATCAGTGTAAACAGTATTCTCATATCATCTAGGACTAGGTATAAGGTGTTGTTTCATGCAAACTATTGAAATGAAACAAATAAATAAATAATAATAAAAAAGCTACGGAGATTTTAAATATCTATTTCCTTATAAGGGTGCCGGGAACTTTTGAAAGGCTTTCCAAGGGTGCCTCAAACAAGAAAAGGTTGGGAACCACTGGTTTACATTGTACAATTCTCTGTTAAGAGTAATATCTATGTCAAGTTAAAAATAAAAAATTCATTTTATTTTTTTTTTTTTTACATATTTTTACATTTGCAAATGATTTTCCAACTTTTAAAATGTCAAAAACATGTATGAAACACGCGTTTACAAAATGCAAGTGCTTTTTAAGGGACTTACTTGTGCATTACATTTTAAATTTAGATACCAAGCAGATACCAAACAAAACTAGACTTTTTTTTAGACTCCACAACCTGATCTGGTGACCTCACATTTAATTTTTTTCACACGTGTTTGGATGTATGCATTGTTATTTATGGTATGTTTATAATTTTTTTTATTTTTTTATTATTTTTATATAGTAGTGTATATATATTCTTTGTTGTTCTATATATTCTTTCTGCTGTTGTAAGATGCAATTTCCCTGCTGTGTGATTTTTCAATTCAATTTAAATGATTTTATAATTGAAGTGGTATTTGAACCTACAATCCTCAAACTGGTTTTTACACAACGCTCAACCAATCGGTCCACAGGAAAGTTGTGTACAAAATATTAGGTTAAGTTTATTCTAAATGAATAAGGAAGCACGTTAGTGGGCAATTTATCGCCTCCTTGTATGTGTTGTCCTCCTCCTTTTCTCCCATGTGTTTAAGTGATTAACTTCAGGGACGGTTTCCATGGCTTTATTTGGTCTGATGTGTGTGCAGCTCAACCCTTCCCCTTCCAGACCTCGCACACAAATACACCTTGTTCAAGCCAGTGTTTTAGCATCTCCTCCGCCAATGATCAGAATTTTAATGTGTAAAACAAGCACTGCGTGTATCGTTTTCACTTGGCCCACTAGAGCGCTGGAATGGAGCAGTTTACGATTAAGCATGAAACACCCTCCTTACAAACGCATGCTTGCATAGTCGTCTTACTGCAATTTCACAAACACACGCTTCTAACCCAGCCCCGCTCCTCAGGGGTCCAATTACCGCACAATTTTTTCACCTTTTTATTTGCTCATGAATCTTCTGTCTGTCAGTGTCATGATCTCACGGCCATTTTTTTACCTGATCTGATGGTGCCGTCCCTCACTTTCTCACATAAAGTTTACATGTAAAGCGAACGCTGGCTATAACTAAATATAGACGAGCACAATTAAACTCGTTAAAACGATTTGTTTTTAATGTAGTGGAAGAGCAGTCCTTTTTTTTATTTAGATGCAGTGCAAATGTCTTTATTTTTTATTCAAAATCTAGTTTTAAATGTCAGAATGACGTTGATTCAGAGTTCAAATTGTCTGTAAAAAAAAATCATAAAATCCAATTTATAAGCAACTGATTTTACTATCGTCACCGCACAGCTATAACTGCAGCTTGCACACACACACACACACACACGTGTTGTAAATTTTCGAGTTGACAGCCAGTGCGTCAGTATCCTTTAGCCCTTAAGCCCCCTTCCTTATGTGGTTTGTTTGTTTATTTTGGTTTGTTTTTTGCATCATTGACTAGTTCACACTTTCTTCAGTTTCTGCCACTTTTTTTTCACACCACCGCTGTTTCCCTCCCTCGTCTGCTGGATCTCGTTCCTCGCTCCCCCCAGCTCCTCTTCTACTTATGCCACTGCCATATTGAGTAAGTCTCCCAGCTTCGGTTGGGTAATATATACCTTGTTTATGACAAATGTGTGTCGGCAGGCCCTGGTTTACTTGATCCACATGCCCTCCTGATCCCGGTTTAGCGCTCTGGTGCAAGACAGGAACCTTCTCATGGAGCTCTGCAAATACATTTCCGGACATGTCCGAGTGTTTTTGGACTGTCCTTGGCGAAATAGGACAACACTTTGATGGCATGTGCCATGGTTTAATATGGATTGACTTTAAAATAGTATTATCTAATCGAATGACACGCAGACGTGGCTATTTGTGAAGTTATTTATGAGGGTGAAAGCGTCTTAACTTCTCTCAACTGTCACCACAGAGAGATTTGTCCGGAATACCACAATGCCACGCTGTTTTTATCATCCGCGTCAGTCATCATCGACACACAGTCTCTGGAACGAACATTTTGCTCATTCCACATCACTTTCTCAGGCCCTGCGTGTCAAGCAGATGGGCCGAGCCATACTTTCACGGGGTGTAATCTCTGCCTTCAGCCCGCGTCCGCTGGATAAACATTCAACTGCTCATATTTGTGCGGCTCCTGCCCATGATCTGTTCCGCAGGCCTGTCTTGGGGAAGACCACCCACCACCTGTTCACAACTATTATGCCAGCGTGTGCGTGTCTTTGGTGCGTCTGCTGCTCAGCTGTCTGTTGTCAATTTCTTTTGCGTAAAGTGTGGCAGCTTTCTGCTCTTTACACTTTCTATTGTAAGTTCAGAATTTTTTTTAGATTACGGTGGTTTAGATAAATTAAGTGAAGACTCAAAAGCACAAACTTTTTGAGGTTTCATGAGTATAGTGCTGAAGAAGCCAGCTAGACAGTTGGTACTTGCTGTACTCCAACTTCAAATTGTAAAAAAAAAAAAACTTAAAAAAAAAAATGTAAAACATATTAATATTTGTATTTCAATATTAGTTCTGGGCATTGTTTTAACAGTTAACTAGATTTCAAAGCTAACAATTAAACACATTAAAGTGATTGATAAAGTGATATGAGTAGTCACAGGTATACAAACATAAAAATTACATTCAAGTTGTAGTAATGTACGTAAATACAGTGCAATAAATACTTCAAAAATGTTAAAGGGACATATATTGCTATTTAATGACCATAAACACTATAGTATAACAATCTATGTAAAAGTGACATTATAATTACCAATAAGCCCCAATAACATATGAACTTGCCACTGAGTATTAAGAAAACAGATCACCAAGGCGTAACGGATCAGCGCTTGAACCAAAACCCCCATTGCCTGACATCAATTTCCAGCATGTAATTCACGTACTATCACTGACAGACATAGAGAGACATTATCCAGAGCTCTTGTGGTGGGCTCTTCTCCCCTCCTGTGGCCAGAACCCCAGGCCTCGAGCCGCCCGCTTGTCAAACTGTCAGCTGCCCGTAATTAAAGCCTCTCGCTGCTCTGCCTTGCGTGACACACCGCGGCTAAGCGCCACCTGCCAGGGCCACCATCTACTGTGTGAACCGCACGTGAGCACCTGCAGATGAAGTTGGTGCGACTTTGAGCCGTATACTGTATCTGATATAAGCTTGCATCTGATATCAGCGCACGCATGAGTAGTATTTGTCAAAGTAATGCTGTACGCAGTTGTGTTGAAGCATTTGTTGAGTGTTTGTGCCAGCAGTTGAAGGCTAAGTGATGAAAAGTGTAATCCAAACTCCAGTGAAACGGGACACTCACTTACACTCTTTCCTTCTCAGTTTTGGGGGTAAATGTTTTCTTGGGATCCTTAGGGGTCTCCAGTAACCCAAAGGACAGAATAAATCAGAAACTTTAAACAGGACACACCTGCTAATTATTTAAATTCATTCACTGCGTTTGCCGTCTCCAACACGTGCGTGTGTGTGTCCACAAATATTCTGCTCTTATGATTTATTGGTAATGTGTCGGTCTGAATATAGCTTTACTGTAATTAATGCTGACATATGGTCACCATCAAGGATTCTGTAATGAGAGATAATTAATGAATATTGGCTTTGGATTTTAACTTTACATTTCAAACATTATATTACATATAATGATATTATAAATCAATAATCATTATTTTACTCAACAAATTACAACAAATCATAGAATTATTTATAAACTATATTTCAAATTAAAGGTTATATATATNATGTAAAATATAATTTTAAAAAAATCCAGTGCTGTCAGTTAAAATACCAAAAAAAAGTTTAAAAATGAACATAAACATAAATAACTGCACACACTATACATACGTAAACAATAACCATAACGTAACCATAACATACATGCATACAGATGTTACAAAAATTTAAATGTGCACATTGTTTAAATAGCTAAAGCTAAATTTGTGGACTGTTTTTAAGGGTGAAGGTAAAGATAAATGTAAAATGTTGTTAGAGTGTTGCCAGACTAAAGGCACAGTGTTAAGTTTGTGCTTTTTCTCGGGTTTGCCAAGATAGTACTAATGTCATGTCATGTTATAATATTACCTCTTGCCTGGGCCCTTAAAGTTTCCCTTTTCTAGTAATGTGATCACGCCAGCCCCTCCCAGACACTCTCCGGCTGTCCACACGGTGTGAAGTGTTACCATAATAATCACAGGAAATTGGCAGCTTGTGTGGAGCTGCTTCTTTAATCTAATCCCTGCCAAACACATCAATAAAGAAGCTTTGTGACCTTTTAATTACAATGAATTGAATAGGACTAGGACTGGTTATTTCTTTCTATATGAGGGCACAAAAGGTCTAAGTATTTTGTCCAATTTTTAGTCAAACAAAATCGTGTCTATAGATGGCGACAGTGACGATATTCTTGAGGCCATTATCATGATGCAAAATAATCACTGTGTTGGTTATTAGCTCCAGCTCCACAGCAGGGTCCTTGGGTTTAGGTTTAATGAATAAATGCATTCAACACTTTCACAATTATAGAAACTTTACTGATCTTATTGCTTTAATTGTATTTACATAGGCTTACAAGATTTAATTTAGAATTTAAGTCTTTTTTTCCCTTTTTCTCTTCTGTCCTGGTTATTTTTTTATTTTTGACACTTGTGTGCAGAAAGCAATTTGAAAAAGATGTAAAATGAGGTAGTGTGATTAAGATTTTTATTTTCAGCTGTGACCGAGCCCACAGATGTTCTCATCCTTTTCAGTAATCGTATCCGGCAGCAGTTTCAACACATCGCAGTCTTGCACATATAGTATTGCTATTTGCACCACTTTCACTGGTGCAGTCTTGCTGTTTCTGCCTTTGATGTGCCTTGTTCACTCCATATAAATTTCTAGTTACCGAGTTGCCAAGTTACTGTCTCTGATAAAGCAGATGAAACCGTTAATAGCTGAAGTGTGCAAATATGATTCCCATCACCTAATAGAACTGTAAAGATGCTTTCAACTTCCGTGTGTCAGCTGAATAGTCTCGGCCTACAGCAGAAGAAATATGATCCATTCTGTTCTACGATGGTACTGTTCCATTCTTGAGTTCTTTTTTATACAAGTCTGATCTTAAGAGAGGCTGTGTGAATGTGTCCTGGTATGTGTATTATACGTAGAAAGATGTTTGATAACAGTACATTGGTCGTGTACTATTGACACAAAACAGTCGTTTTTTGTTATATTGTTACTATATCACTAATACATCCAGATACATTGTGCTGAATCATGTTGATTATGTTCAGTCTGTAATGAATGTCTTGGTATATATTAATATTTTAAATATGGTGTGTCTGGATGCTTATGGGGTTCACTCTCAGATAGTTTGTTCAAAACATGTTCAGTCCAATTTTACATTTTTATAGTTTTTTGTAACTATAAATCTTCACCGCAATTTCATACATATAATCTAAAGATCAGGGTTTGTTCAATTTCGGGTGATTGACATGTTTACAATAAACAGCTTTGACCTTCTGACCCCAAGTATATTTCTGGATTGGCACGTTTCACTGTCTAAATTTCGTAACTAGTATTGAAAATGTTAATATAGATATAAATAGATGTAATAACTACCTTTTTGATTTAAGATTCCATTTATTAATTCCATCGGAAGTGCTTTGTCTTAGTTACAATAGCTTTCAAATTTTAGAATAAAGAAAATTGTTTAATAGAAAATAATACATTTCTGAAAGATAAAACCATTTTAACATGACCGATTTAATAAAACTAAACGTAGCACATGGTAGTTTTTATATTTCTCTATA
>SOMO01000010.1:347406-357842 GCA_028128575.1 Paedocypris carbunculus | reverse complement strand
AACTGTGATTAATGGCGTTACTAGATTAAGCACTTAAAATTAATCGCGTGCATTAACTATAGAAGTTTGACAGCCATCTATTTTGTATTTATACATCTATACAATCATTAATATAATATGAATTGTTTCAGAATGTAATGAAAAGATCACGTCAATTAAACCACTGCTTTTAAGAAGTCCCTATCCACTGGACCCTACTGTCTGCATTCGCATTGGCATGAATCAACTTATCTTGCCATAGACACATTGCCATAATGGTATATTTTTGTCCCTTCCTCTTCTGCCTGCTTTCCTTCTCACTGACGGAGCGATGAAATTTTCCTAATTAACTGGCTGGCTGTTGCTGTATGATGGCCAGAGAGGCCATCCAGGGGCTAGAGTATACACATACTTCCCCAGCCCACAGTCCACACCACCTGGCCCCTGGCCCGTGACGGAGGCCTGAACTGGAAACCTGACCCTAATCACTCTTGACTTTCCATTTCTGATGAAGTGCCCCAGACACTGGAGCTCAAAATCTATTCTGGGCCTGAGACGTAGACCAGTCTTCTCCGCTCCGCAGGCATCACTAAATTCGTCTTTCTCTGCCGTTTATAGGCTTCGTACCTGCTCTGTTTGTGTATAATGTTGCTTTGTTTTTGTTTTTTTGTTTGTTTGTTTGTTTGTTGTATTGGGACATTTTCCTGCAACTCCAATTCGAAAACCTCTTCCTAATCTTTACATTCCTCACACCTCATCTCAATTTTTATTTTGCTCTCAAGGGAGCAGTTAAGTTCTTTCAGGCCTCTTGGAGACTCCTGGCCACGATTGGCACGCGGTTCCCCAGCTCAACACCCCCTGTCCGAGTAAGCTCAATAAACCCTATGGACGCACACCCATACACACGCACACACTAGCTGTCCCAACAAGCTATCCAAGTCATCCTCACAGGTGGCTGTCCAAATTTAAAACCGCAGGCCGACCATGTGTATGTTATCCTGGGAAATGTGTGGGAGCTTGTTTGACACACATCTACATGAATTCTGTGAAAACGGTTTCTCAGTTGCTTTTTGGGCTACTTTTTTTTTTCTTATTAATGTTCTTCATTGACACTTGTGAACTGAGATAAGCATGTTCTCTTTAAAATGTGTGCTCTAATTTTTTTTAATCTTTTTTAGACATTTATGATGTTGAAAGCCTTTTAGGGATCGAGTTGTTAAAGGCTCAATAAAGCGTAAAGAAAACAAAAACATGTTAAAAGAATGCATGGAATAGTGTGTGTTCCTTTTGAAGAAGAACATCTTGCTCAATCAGGTCATTGATATTTTCTCCGGTCCAGTGTCAGACTCTAATGCAAGCGATAAAAGTTGGCTTTTTCAAACGTGTCTGCAAAGTGTTTGCATGCAAATGTAATTTTAATTTAAAAACAAATATAAGGTTTATCTATATTTTCAGGTGATTAAAAAAATACATGAACCAATATTATTGTCTTTTATGTTTTAATAAGTTTTATAGCATCATTAACAGGATGATAATAAGGTACATGCAGCAGATTTTGAGAAAATAAAGAAATCACAGCACATCAATGACCAATCAACCCTTGTAGGAATCTCGTTACAGTAAAAGTCCCAGTATTGGTTATTTCCTCACATAATCTGCCCTAAATGGTTATTTTACATCCATATACGGTGCCTGTGTACATTTTGTGAAGTGTCTGTTTAATTATGGATGATTATTTGTGTTTGTCTGTCAGACAGCGCAGTTATTAAAGGACTTTAAGATAACTGCTAATTCCACTCCTGGAATATTGATCAGCTTGGATCGGCGGCTATGGTTTTACAGGCTTTCACTCCAGTCACATAATTAATCGTTAACGTATTTAATTAGTAAGATTTACTCTAAATGATTGCAATTGAGTCCAGCCTAAAAGACGACATGGTCCTTCTAAAGATTTGATTTTTAGGTGTACGGAATACCGTCACAATATTTTAAAATTAAGGAAAGCTAGTGGTTTTCACTGAGCTATATGACTGAGCGTGAGGTTTGGTTGCTATTGTGGTCATCATAATGGTTTTATTTCCCATGAATCACTCCACTTAAATCAGGCCAGCTTCCCATGGTGAGCATAGTGTTAGGCAGGACTCCGACGGCTATTTCTGCTCCTGTATCAATTCGCCACACACTGAACATACATTGGCAAAGTCTAGGTCAGGGAAATGTGCCAACACACTTCCAGATCGCACTAGATGTCTATTTCCTTTTATGCAGAGTGTCTACATGTTGCTCTTTAAATGGCTTGCAGCATTCAGACTTAATTTAGTTTTGGTAAGGTTACAGTGTACGGAAGGGTAGTTTTTAATTTATAAAGTTTGTAGCAGTAAATGTTTTGTTTATAAAACTATATCGAATTTTGGTAAATTTAATTGAGTTAACAATGACGTTTTGTTGTAAGTGGTTCTTGACTTTTTAATGGTTTTGGTTATTCACTGCTCTTCATTGTCTGCAGAGGGCGCCCTTTCACAAGCACCCATTCATTTTTCAGATCGCTGGTGGGTGTCCAATGTAGACCCTGAAAGTTCTATGCTTGCAACAAATCACGACTTTTTGTCACTTTGGATAAAAGCATCTTCAAAAATCCATCGATATTTTTACATTCTTTTTTTCTTCGCACATTTTGTCAAAAAGGATATACGGTACAGCACATATATGCATAAATATGATAATATATATTTATTCAAGAAGTTTGGTCTACACATGGTTGAAAAGTATATTTACATCTGTGTGTTTCTAGCTCCCACACATCATAAAAGCATTACCTCTTGAATTGGTGTGAGTGGCACCCATTTGTCTCTGGCTGAAAATTGTGCCAAGGGTCTTTCCCACACCTGTGGAATCATAACAATGTCCCACATCCGATGACAGAACTCTCAATTCCTACACACTTGTGTGCTCCCAAACCCCCCCTCATCCATGTTTCAGTCAATGAAGGCATGGATTAGTGTTTCAGCATAAGTTTGCTGTGTCATTCTGTGGCCATTTGCTATTGGTAATTGTTCACGTTGAATATAGGAAAATACTCCATATTTATTATTGTTTTAGGAACGCTGAATATTTTAAGCTGCTGTTGGATTTCTGGCCGGATATTTTTTCGAAAATACCATGAGGCTTTGCACTGGTGTGTGTTATGCGTATCTGTTTTTATTCTCTGCAAGCAGACAGGGAACAAGTGAGAGGAGCTGGATGGTATTGATCACAACCAGTTCATTTTCTGTTGTCCCTGGTGAGTTGCTCTATGGGAAATAGCTAGTTTGTCTCCTGTCATGGTGACTCCGTACCTGGTTTCCATTCTGGTTAGTGGTATTCACTTACAGTTTCTGGCATTGCTTTTTTTTCCTAGTGGTTTAAACTTTGCCTGGATGCAAGAATGTGGATACTGGGAATGTGATGATGGAATCTTTTTAAGATTATACTTTTTATTATAAAAAAAAAGTAATGAATTCTGTACTGTACATAGTATAACTTGAATTTGAGATTCATATTTTTTAGGATTGGCTGGGTTTCAGTATAAAATTGTAAAACATAAACTAAATTGAAAATGTTTTGTTAACACATGGACAAATTTCCCAACTCAGGGCGAAAAAGCTGTTTTTTAGGCTGATCCCCCAATAAACTTTTGCAGCCTTTTCACACTTGAGAATAAATGTCCCTCTGCTTTATATGATTTATTTTAGCGTGAGGTTTTACTTGTGTTACCCGAGACAACTGGCTAAATTCTGCAGTCTGAGTTTTTCACTCTCAAGATCACTTATCAAATATTAAATGCAGGCCCTAAACACTTCTGAGCGACATGATCACGCTGCAGTGATGGCTGCTCAGCTTTTGAATAGGACATTTCCACACTCTGAACATTTCATACAGGATGTGTCCAAGCACGCACTTTATCTGCCATCGGACACTTCGCTTTAAGCCATTGCTGGTACAAAACGACATTAGTTTATTTCCAATTGAAGCCTTGATGAATAAATATAGCGTGGGTTATACTTACAGTGTCCGTGTTAGTCTTGCGACATGCAGATTCATCCAACCTAATGCTGTTTAAGTCATGACCTTTACCCAGACACCCCCAAACATGTACTGTACCAAACCCCAGAGACATATTCTATAATCCTTGTTTCTGAGAAAACCAGTCAACCCATAATCGAAAGGAATAGAAAACTGTAATGGATCCATTGCATCTTGAAGTGATGCATTTCTCCAGCATTCTCTAACTGATGTGTGAAAAGCAATAAGATCTTTTTATGATCTAAGTTATAGTGCTCCTTAATGCAGCGCCGTGGTTAGGATTAGTAAATACCACTTGATCTATTTTAAGTGCCACTGATTTGTCGCTCTCCGTGCTCTGCCAGGGTACTTGTCATGTCCCATATCCACTTTCATGGCATTCTCTGTTTAACGAGTTTGTAGATATTAATGACAGGCTTGAGTTGAAGCCTCTTCGCTTACAGCAGTGACAGGACTCTGTCAGCCTTGCTTTCTCTTTCCCATCCCCATTAATGTCGTTAATTTGGCATTGCTTGAAGGTCTGGGGTGTGAAGGCCCTCCCAAGGCCGGACGAATCGCGGGGTCGGGCCGTACTCTTTCTCAATGCCCTTGCAGTTGTCCTAGTGACATTGAGGGCAGCTGCTCCAGTGGTTCGGTGCCCTCGTCTCTGCCTACCCTGAACAGATGCCTATTCCCCTTAGTGCCAGTCTTGCCCAGCGGGACCAATTAGAGTGAACAGCAGCTGTTGGCATCAGTGCCAGTTTGTGTGAAAGGTTGAGTGTGAAGTGATCAAGAAATGTGTTGGGACTTACAGTAAGGGGGACACAACAGCATCATGTCTTCCAAACACCTGCCTAACGTCCGATGGTCCGGGTGTAAATACAGGTCTTTGCACTCTCTGTGGGCATAATTTACACTCAACCTGGCAACCAACTCTCACGGTGACCTTTTCTCGATGAACTCTGACCTGAGATGAACGTGGATGGAGCCTCTTGGTGGTAAAGCTGATAATGTGACGTCATAGCTTTGCTATTTTTGATTCTAGTTCAAAATTAATGCAGGCTCATTTGTATCAATATTAGTTTAGGTTAATTACTATTATTTATATTTAAATCATGTGTGTGTGTGTGTGTGTGTGTGTGTGTGTATGCGTTTGAAAATGTGTTAAACTTTTGTTACGTACTTAAAGTTAAACGTTCAACCTTAATTACTTTAAGGTTTTAACTTGAAGTTCAATTTGTATGACTAAACCAAAAAAATAAATGATTGCGCATGCACACATAAACAAACAAAAACACACTAATTCAGTTGATAGCATTTGTATAACGGTACACTATTCATCACAATGATCAAATCTGGAGTGCGAATGGGAAAAGTTTCAGCATCCGATATTTTTGATCTCTGTAAAGCGACACGCTGTGTTGTATTACGCCTCTGCTTGGGTCTAATTTATGATCCTGCTTAGCTTAATCGCAGCCCTCCGTAAGTCCATCTCCAGTTTTTGCCCCTTCGACTTGGTGAGTGTTTACCACAGTGACACTTTCACGACTTCCATAAGTCACTCACTGAGCCAAGCAGAGGGTTAGTGACTGGTTGGTCACACTCAATGTCTCACTCAGTGAGTGGAACCCTGGTTTTTTATTCAGTCAAATGCTCAGTCCAAACTCGGCATTGACAGCAAAACACCACTCACTTTTAGTTGCACATACGTTCACACCCTGTGATTTATGGTTCCTCCTGAAGAGTAAACCACCCAGGGTTTTGTGTGACCTGAAGGCTTTTTCTTTCTGCTGCCCTTGGAGGCAGACAGGTGGCTGACAGGTGAAAGTGTGTGAGAGCGTCTCTAACCCTTAATAGACAAATGCACTTGTACCAGAAGGCATCAGTCAGTTTTATTCACCCTGTCACCACACATTCATCAGCATTTACATTTCCCATGTTCACATGCATGGATTTGCTTATGCGCATGATGTCATCACACTTGCGATCGTGCTGCGCAACTTTCAACATGTCAAACGGGATATTTTTACTTGTTTTAGAAACTTCCGCCTTTCCAGGAAATGTCTGAAAACAGTTCTGGGTGACTTTCAGGTCCCTGGTGTTTTATTTGTGTGCCAGGATGCAGAGCACTTAACCTTCATAATTGACACATGCCACAAAGGTGGAAGTTCTTCCATTCTTGCTCAGCAGACAAACCCTGAACGCACTTCCTTGAAGCGCTATACTCTCGAGACGGTCCGTAAAAGCACATGTTAAAACACACACACTGACTATCTGTTCAATATTCAATCAATAGGAAATGTTTTAAATACCTCTCACAGCACACTTTTACATACGTTATTAGTTTTCCACGTGAACAATTTTATGTTCATTGTGATGCGGTACCTTCAGGCGAAGGGCAAGGTCAGAGTGCTTGGCCTTTCATCACTTATTCATTCAATAACTGGATGAAAACAGCAGGATATAAAGAAGCCAGTTCCTTTAATCATTTATGTATTTCCTGTTTGGCCCCTAACCAGCAGTGACATCCAGCAGTTATCCCTATGGAGTACACGTTAGCAATATAGAAAAGCTTCCATGAAGTGCGTCCTGTGGTGGTGACGACAACAGCGGCGTAGCTTGTTTCCAAAAGCAACGCAAAACCTAACACACAATAAATGATGAATAACCTTCGCTTTAGCTCTGATCAGGGATGCTAAAGGTGGATCGTGTTGCTCTTATTTTACCTTGCCGTCATAAGTTGATGTAGAAGCAAGCCTGGGTATTTATATGCTTTAATGTGGTGTTGGTTTCTGTGACGATAGCATCACAGCAGTGACTGATGGGGCCTGGCCTCATGGGCGATACTTGAGCCTCTCCTGATTTCCACTGGTATGGCATCATGGAGTTATCCCTTCATCCACAGTTCATGGCGAAGGGGCTCTCGTACTTTCATCAGGCTGGCTGCCCATTTTGCTCCGTGTCTCTGAAGTTGTGGAGATATGCTCTGCACTTCTTAAATTACTGCCCTTTCAAAATTCACAAGGTCACGTCCTATTCATTACACATATCTAGACGTTTGGCTGAACAACAGCTCTCAGAGGTGGCCAAGACTTTAATGACTGTTCCGTCATCCTTTTTTTTTTTTTGTTGTCTTGACAATTTGATCATCTACCTGTATTCCATATGTGTCATCTGGTAGTTTGTTTATTTAGTATGTCTAAAACATTTTATATTTATTTCCAATTGGAATGTCCGAGACCATTAAGATGGTAATTCCTGGTAAACTGTTTTTTTTAACCCTAATAATTTTTGACACTGTTAATGTCCTGCTCACTGGTGATTTTTATTTCAGATTTGTTTTGCTCTGTTTTATTACTGATATGCCAGGTTTTTGTTGTATTCCTAAATTTTTATGGTAGTCGAGATGGTCAGAGATCCTTTAAAAATATCAAACTTACCATAAAACCTCTAATAGAAGGCCACCATGATGGAAGAGTTGGAACTTTTATACAGGTAATATATACATGAGACCGACTGCTCTATCACACCCTGTGTCTTTGGCAAGGACACACACGCTGCTCACACGTTGTAACAGCTGGAATTGTTTTACTCGCTCTCTCCCTCTAGCGAGCGTCACACAATCCAGTTTTTCAAAAAATACAATGCCACCCTCTAGCAAAAGCCCACCTCTAATAGAAGGCCACCATGGCGGAGGGGTGAAAAATGGCCAGTGCCCTTTGAAAAGGGTTTTAGTGTCATTTTACCATATGGTTTCCAATTTAAATACTGTTATGAATCTTTGTGTGGATACTGACTTTTATTGCCGTCTCAAAGTATTGACTGAACTGCTTAGACAGACATCCAGAGTACAATGAAATGGCACTCAACAGCCCACAGTTTTTTTCCAGGCAGTCTTTGCCAAGTGAGTGCTTCAGAGCTTTGCCACACTTTTCTACCGCAGTTGTTTTGTCCCATGAGGTTCTGGTCTTGACACAAGTTTGATAGCGGTGTTAAGTGTTGCTGGTTCACTGAAAAAAGCATTTAGTGACAGTGGTGCATCCCACTGGGAATCAAGAGGATGAGCCCCTGGGGGACTGATCCAGAAGCAGAAGGAGCGTCTCTAGCTGTCAATAATGAGATTAATGATGTGACAGAGATGGAATGGTAAAGAATCGGACTGCTGTTAAACGGAATTGGTTGTCAAAGTTGAAAACGAGATCAGTGAACATGAGATGACATGACTTGATAATCCCTAAGAGGATGCAGGGTGTCACTCCTCCGTCATAACGTTGTTGAGAAGCACAAGGAATTTTCCTGAAAATGAGAATTTTGTGCTCTAATAGTTGTCAGACTAGAAATATCTGAATTGATGCTGTACACTGTGTCTTATAAAATAATTTGGATGCTTGCTTCAGTCCCGCAAGGATGTGATTATAGTCAGTTGAAAAATCACAAACTTTTTTTTTTCTGCAATAAAGTGGCTGCAAAATAAACGGATATTGTGGCAATAATTTCCATACATGTGTGGCAATTTTGCTATTATTTTAATAGTGGCTATTTAATTGCGACCATATCGAAATTTTGCTCAGCATTTAACCATCCAGCAAAGTACACACACAGACCCACTGCAGTGGGCAGACTTAAGCATTTGAAACTGGTGGCAGGTCCAACCATTGCTGGACCACACTGCCACATGTGTTGACTACTATCATTAAAAAACACAAAGCACATAGTTTAATAAAAGACAAATAGATCATAAACCAAAGAACTGTGGAGTTGTTTAACCTATATTTTAGCCTGCATAAATTCTTATTAATATCCCTACATTTTGTTCGCTTTTACAATTATACTAGTGTTAAAATGTAAAAGATTAATGAGTTTAAATTGTAACAATAATCTGTGGAATACAGCCATGCGCCTTCGTTTCGTTTTTTGCGGAGCACTAATTTTGGAGTGATTTGTAACTGAGTGGATGTATAGAGCCGACACACAATGCTTCTACTTTTACTTAATAAACGGCTACGCTTGTGGCCAAAGAGTCACTTTGGCGATCACTTGTTCTTCCTCAGCAGTTCCTCTCTTCGATTTGACAGAGATACTTCTTATAGCCTGTATCACATACATTATTTTCTTGATTGAAAAATTGGAAGGAGAGCTAATTTGATTAGATTGTTATACGTTTGTATTATTATAAATGTATGTTTCATATGTATTTTTCTGAGTTTGTTTTTCACGCACAGTTTGGAAATCTGGATGAACTACACTAATCCATTTAATTATTTTTTTCAATATTCTGCTTAAGAGTTTTACATCTGTAATCAAATCTATAATTTTATTATGGAACATTGCATTGGCTGCAAACGTATTATTTGTTTGTTTGCTTTATTTTTTTATACCACTCTGCATCTCTCGTTCTTTTCCATTTTCTTCTCATTTCACTTATATTTTACATTTATACATTACACACACATACACACACTTACGATTTTTTCCCCCCCATTTTAAAAGCAGGAAAACCAGTTCAATGTAACTTCCTCACTCCGTTGTCTGAAGCTGCTTAGCGCTCCAGAGTCCATAGAGGGAAGACGGAAAAATAACATGGGAACTTGTCAGAAAAATGAGTCTGTGCTGGTGACAGAGAAGGATAGATAAAGGTGTGAGCTCGCAATGGCGAAGCTGAAGTGAGTTGAGTAAATAATCGGCCGTCTGAGGCGGCGCTTGTGCGGGGCTGGAGTGTCAGCAGGCGATGGATGAGTCCCCGGGCCTGATTGTAAAGCCCAGCAGGTTGTGTTGGTTGAGTGAGTCTGGGCCGAGTGGAGTCTCAATCTTCCCTCTAATAGGCCACTGACAGGCCTTTACCACACACATATACACACACTTGCCCGTACACGCATCAATAAAAGTGTCTTGACAGGCACCATAGCCTCAGCTTTGGCATCTTCTGTCGGGAGCTTCTCTATACCAGTCGCGCACACACACAAAGAACACGGGCAGCATCAATTCTGCAGCGTATCATTAAACGATGGGTACGCTGGAACAATACGGCAAAGTGCCCAGTGTGTAAGACACAAGCTCTCCGACAAGTCTTATTTGTCATCTGCAGGGATGCGGGCAGGTCCGACATCTGCGGTACAGATGAGAGCTGTGTGAAAAAGTGACTGCGAGCCGGGCGACTAATCTCGCAGCCTCACGTACATGACCTCTTTGACGGAGACCTACACACAAATGCATTCGCTGCTGTGCTCGTGCAGTCTAGCCGTATACTTCACAGCTCAGACACTTTATCTCGTACAGCACACATAAACACTCATAAGAGTTTCTCTATGACATTTATGGCTGAACCAGAATGTGTTTCTCAACTGTATGTGGTGACCCTAAATGATTTGATGTGAAAAATATTTCCTTATTTATTGTTTACATTTTTTTTTTTTTTT
>SOMO01000010.1:323877-347349 GCA_028128575.1 Paedocypris carbunculus | reverse complement strand
ATTTGTTTCCTTTTTTATGTTTTTGTGATTTTTGTTTGTCCTCTTATAATGAATCATATTTTTTAATCTTTTTATTTTATTTTATTGACACTAGCTATCATAATATCAGTTACAAATATGTTGCTGTTTAGCCAAAATCTACTTTCTGTCTTTCTGCCTGTTTTTCCTTTTTTCTTGTCTTCATGTTCTTCCTTTTTAACAGACTCACTCAGGTTTTGTTGAGTTCTTCTTAGCAATTCCATTCTCCCACTGGCATGTCTAACATGTTAAATTGTAGCTTCTGGGAATAAATCTTTGGGTTTTTAGCTCCTTTATATAATATGGGCAACAAACGAAAGCCTCCATGCCGAGTCCATCTTTTACGCAGCCCGCATGCATGCATGTCACTTCAGCCCAGCCACTCATAAAGCAATATGATGGATAAATGAATACAGAAAGAAATAAATAAAAGCCACACTTATTCTTCCCAGCACATCCTTTCCTCCGCCTCTGATGGATCTGTGAAATGATATAAGGAATAAGAGAGAGAGGAAGGAAGGGTAGGGGCAGAGAGATGGATATGATTTATTAGGCTGATAAAAATTCAGCCTTTGTTATTCAGTCATTTTTCCATGTGCAGCTTATTAAGGAGAAGAACCTGCCAGAAGAAAAGTTTGTGTGCACCACTGGCTGCATGTTGAAATGTTCATGTGCTGTAGAGCAGGAATCAAACCTCCTTTGCCAATGTGGTTGAAGTGGAGGTGTCCTGTCTATTGTGGATCTCATAGTTTGCTGTAGTTTCTAGTCTACTGTGTAAGGTATAAACTTATCGGCCATCGCTTGATCTCTTGAAAACGTTGTAAATGTTGTTTCATTTTTTTCACATTTTTTGTGTTGGACCATTTTAAATATGTGTTCAATAATAAAGAGATTGATTGAATACCATTTTTGGTTTTGGGATGAAAGTAATGCATATAAAGCGATATCAGAAAAATAAAACAAGCTAATGATTATTATAATTTTTTGTTCATTTATGTTTGGTAGCTTTTAGTTGGGAGGCTTTGGCTGTTGTGGTCCAGCCACACAGAGGTGCTGGTTTAAATCCCGGTCTGGTGGAATCTACAGCCTGAGTGTCCTTGAGCAAGACACTGACCCCCATATGCTCCCAGGACACCACGGCTCAAAGCTGACCACTGTGTGTGTGTGTGTGTGTGTGTGTGTGTGAGTGTGTGTGAGAGTCAAGACATTCTTTTGAGGTTTAATTGTTATTGATAATAGTTGTTATTGTTATTAATAGTTAGCAAATGACGTTGTATTGAATCACTAATGTATTGTCCAACTACTTGATCAGATAGCTAAAACTTACCGGTTTAGTATCAATCTCTGTATTGTAAAGACGAAATGGTGGAATCTTGATTTCAGATACATAATTGATGAATAAATCAAATGAGCTTGAGATTTCAACTTTAAAATTGGATTCCCAGGGAGACTAAGTTGTTCAACTGTATAATGCTACATTACACTGTTAGTCACTTGTGATAAAACTAATTACGACAAATAGCATAAATAATGGTATCTATTGAATGTTGTGATGTTAAGATAATGTCAGGGGGGGTTTTGGTGTATAGTTTTGAAATTGTGACTTAGAAACCTAAATTTATAATTATGATGTTTTAAAAATTCTAACTATTTCTATTCGATTAATTCTATTGAAAGCATGATTAATCAATTGCCCATTGTTAATCATTGCAGTGAAATGTCAGTAACTCCTGTTTTTCATTTGTCTCTTCCACCGCAGGTCGTCCTTCTTCGTTAATACGAACTCCAGCGGCAAATCAGGTCATCAAAACTCGCTACAAGATTGACGCTCGCAAATTGCAAGCAAATCAACACAACTTTGCGCTTTCCTTCAGAGTCAAGAGACTCCAATCTGCCAGGTATCTGAATTTATTCCGCAGATATGTGCTTTCCCAGTTGAGTGGAAGCGACTGATTTTTATGGCTTAATTTTATCATTGACAGAGTGTTTGCACATGTGCATGCATCCTTGTTGCAATCTCGGCTCTGCATTACCAATTACCAGACTGATTAAAACCTCTCTGTTTGACATTCAATGCCACAGCGCCTAATAAAACATTAAACACCTCCCTGGTCCTTAATAACGCCCCACAGAACCATAACGACTTCCACACTGATGATATTATGACAGAGAGAATGTGCCGCTCGTCGCGGTAATCTATTACTGAAACCATAATATCAGACCATAAACATGTTCTGCTTTGGCATGATCCTCATGAATATTCGAATAAGTGGGTGGTCACTGATATTCTCATTTCAAACGGGCTTTTAATGACCTGTGCTTCTCCAAAATTGGATTCCCGAAAGTGTTTTTATAGTGTAGCAAATAGCAATAGCACAATAGCAAGAGGTGATTCATTCACGGAACGCAGTTGTCACTTTTGTTCAGATTCAAACTTAATCATGAGCATATACCTCATTAAATTTAGGCATCTGAAATAGCGGCAACAACCCCATTTGGGATCACAGTTAGTGTAGCCATGGTTTAACATCATTCATTTGTAGTATGTGCCTTAAAAAGCTAAATTATGAGAGCTTGGAAAGGTTCTAGCTTGCCAATGCTTTATGGAAAGAACGGGAGAAGAAAGAGGGGTCACTGCTCTGTCTGTATTGCATTAGCTTAAGTCTGATAGGAGACCACTGAAAAATCCTATTCACTTAAGGGTGCAAATGAAGCACTCATGCATATGAGTGTAAATTTTTTATTCTCGCTTCTTATCTAGAGAGTTAAAATGATCTTCATAAATCCTCCTGCTCTGTGGCGCTGGTTTAGCCATGGAAAAAAAAAGTAGATTATAGGTGTTGCATGTTGCATGTTAAAATATGTGCTGCATTAAACATTCTATTTTATTTATTTGTTTGTTTGTTTAGTACATTATGTCCCTTGCCTGCCTTTTTAAGTTGGATATCACTCTGAATATGATATTTGTTGCTTAAGGAGCTGTACATTCGTGTTGTTGGAAAAGAGCCAGTACTGAAGAGCTGATATGTAATTTCTGTGGTAGTCCTATAGCCTTAGCCAAAAGTGTTTGCATCCCTTGGTAAATTTGTTTAAGATTGTACTTTGAATAAAACGTCTATCTCTTTTGAAAAATAGACGCCAATTTCAGGGACTTACATAAATGTAACTTTAACTAGCCATATGACTCTCATGAAAATGTTTAAATGCTTAAAAGGCATCAAAAGTATCGCATTATCAGACGGGCAGTTCAGTGGAACTGTGAAGAGTAAGGTAAACACTCTATCTGAAAAACAAATCTGATTTGTAGAAAGACTCTCAAACCTTCTTTTGACCATCTTTGGTGTAGCTAGGCTGGCTCAGACAAAACCTTCATGGAAGAGACAGCAGAAAAAACCTCACCTCTCCATCATTAAATCACATGTCTGTAGTGAGCAACAGAACATATCCAGAAGATTTAGAATAGCATTTTAGAAGCTAGTGCTGTTGACTGATGCTGTTAAAACGACTTTTATCACAATCACCAAAGGCATGTTAGAAGAAAGCAGCAGCATTTAATGAAAAGAACTTAAGGGTTAAAGAGTGGATTATTCATGCTTTGGAGTTGTGTTGGCACAGGAAACATTGTCCTGGCGGAGAGAAGAATCAATTCTACTGAATCTCAGCAAATTCTGGAAGCAAACATCACCATTTGTAAAAATGCTAAACCTGAAAGGATGGCTTCTACTACTATTGGACAGTGAAGTCCACTATGGATTAACTCTATAGACACAAGCTCACATGACACAAGTCCTACAATTGCCATCAATGTTCACTGATTTAAATATAATTTCAAATTTGTGGGTAGCTCATAAAAGAAGTCAGCCAAATATAATTACAGAACTAGATTTTTTTTGAAAATCCCAAGTACAATTCATAAAATTGTATGTGCTGAATTTATCAAATGTGTGTGCAGTCTGATGTTTTTTACCAAACACGTACACATACTTATAGCAACGTAAAGACGGTAACGTCTTTTCAGGGAAACATTTTTAATTAATAATCATTGTTTTGATGACAGACCAACAGCTGCGCTTGAAGTAGATGATTAACAGGTCAGACTCATTCTGGGTCATTGTGGATAAGAAGCCGACATTTTGACCTTTCAGTTTCATTCGTTTTAGACTGTTAGTCCTTTACTTGTATTGTTCAACAGCCATACACTGTCTAAAACTTCATTACCAGACGATGAAAATGAAAATTACTAAATTGAAGCACCTTACCAGCCTTGTTTGTAATATATAGAGGTTTTTTTTCCATACATATAAACAGTCGAAACACAACCTGATTAAACTATAAAAACATCTAAGATTTAAAAAACAAAGTGTATCTGGCCTATACGATAATTTATTTATGGTATAAACTACCTTGAACAATTGAACTGAAACCTTAAGTCAGGATTTGCAATGTGCGTTCAGCTTATAAATACAACCAATTTCTAATATATTTTTCATAAATATAAAGCATCACTGTGTTGATCATGCTAGCATATTGCTTAACAAATATATAGAAGACACAATGTAAACTGTAAAATTAAATTAGTGTGTTTCTATATTACATTTATTGTATTTACATTTATTGATTTAATAATCAATATTAGGATAATATTATGAAGTTTAAATGTTTTGTATTTGTTTGCCATACAGGAAATAGTTGTAAGTTTAAAGAAGTCATAAATATTAGTAATAATTAAAGTAATAATAATTTATTATTATTAACATTTATTAATATTGATACAGTTGTTGCAAATTAAATATTAAAATTATTTCAGTTGCATGTGTCAAGACTGACATAAATATAATGTGTGATCTTTGTATGTATTTTTTTGCAACAAGAGGACTGTAATGTAAAACAGACCTGATGGTGTGTGTAGATGAGTGATGGTCCGTGCTTAGGTGGTGCGCTTCTCTTCATTTTTTAATGTATAAGTGAACGTGTATTTGCGGGGCTTCATTTGTGTAATGCAGATTTTGTGAGACGCATGCTTGGCTTCTGACTGCTTTTGAGCTGCGGTGACTTACCGCCATTCATTTAGCTGCCTGCAATAAATATTGATTCATCAAGGGATTTTCAATTTGAACCTCTGTGACGCTTTGTGAAATATTACAAGAGCGAGGGAAATGAGAGGGAGAAGGATAGTGTGGGGGTAGAGTAGATATTTAACGATCCAGCTCGCTTTTATTCACTCATTCATTTGTATGACAATGCTTACTTTTTGAGGATTTTAGATTGTGGCACCGCGCCATGTTCATATCGCATTTAGACTTTTGGCAGGCTTTACATTTGCACTTATCAAAAGCGATTGGCTGGTATTCCAGATCACTTTTTAGCATTACACGTGTTCCCGAGGAATCAATCCCGTGAGTTTGCTGAAGTTAATCCTGCTCGACAGCTACAAGAATGTGTGATGCTGCTTTGAAAAAGCTTAAGCAGCATCGGCTGCTCAACTTGCCAAGCAGGGGACTTGTTAGTCACCAAGTACACAGATGGCTCTTCACAGTCCACTAACCAAGAGCTCAAGCCGGAGAAGATCAGACAGAGAGGGGTTCTTTAGCCCCTCACCCTTCCATGCAGTGACCCGGCGTCCAGTGCAGTGAGCTGAAGAGCGGAGGGAGTGTGTAGTCAGCAGTGCGGCTGTGTCTAGTGATTGAGTGTTTGAGGGGACTGGGTGGGGGAGGAAAGGCCCTCGTAAATCCTCAGGCAGCCACCAGAAAATAGATATAATCTCAACATTAACTACATTAATAGTAGCAGGAGTTGAATTAAGAAAGCCGTAAAGCATGGACGCCTGGGCATAAATTACACGAGTCTGCGCGCATGCACGCAAACAAGAACGCATACAAACCGCCTCTTTACCATTAGGCTTTTTCTGTTTGGCTCTTTTTGTTGTGGCGCTTTTCTTTTGGTCTTTTATCTTTTGGTCCTGAAAGCTTTAAGTTCTGGTCAGTGAAAATGAAGATGGTTTGAACTCAGTCACCAGGTATTTCAAGGCAACTACATAACATTTGGATTGAATATTATTAATCCAAAAGGCAATATATTGGTGTATACATAATGTAGGATTAGTTATGAATAAAAATTGATACATATTAAATATGAAGTGTGCTTCTATGCATATACATAAAAATGGCATTGTGTATTAATAAAAAAGTAAGCCACGGCCTGTAAGACAATATAACGATAAGTATTAATAATATACTAATTATAATGAAGACATAAATGTGTTTTTATTATTATGCATGTCTGCATATACGTACTTGCATTGTATACTAAGTAAAAAATAAACCAAGCTCTGTACTATAAGTGAATATCAGAAATATTATTAATTTAAAATGTAAAATGACATTAATAATAAAAAATAAAAGACAAATGCATATAAGCTATTAAAAGTACAATATTAATTTTGGTGTAAATAGATTTTGAGGGTAATGGTTAAATGTTTAAGAAACTGAGGACGATCATTATCTGTGTCCAAGACTTCAGACACTTTCACATGTGCCATCTCTCACACACACACACACACACACACACACACACACACACACACACACACACACACACACACACACACATGTTGTGTGGGTGTGGGTGGAGTGGCTAGCGTGGCCCTCATCAGGTTTAGTGCTCTGGTATTGATCAGCACAGGATGTGCTGCAGCATTGCTCTCCTCTCCTCTTCACCTCCCCATTTATCTCATCCTTTCATCACCAAAGCCACAACCGCAGACACGAGAGGAGAACTGAGAAAGCTGATAGACCAGATACGGCAAAAGAGTGTTCAGGAATTAGGCAAAACTCTCACAGTTGTTGGCTCAGTGATGGTATGCAGAAACCGCTATCATACTCACACAAAAGTGTCATGAATTCAAATAAGTCTCTATTTTTGTCTTATATCGTATTAAATTGTATGTATTTGTTGATTTACTTCAATTTAACTCGTTCAGAATCCATAATTATTTTTTTTTTTTTTTGAGTTGCAACTTGCACTTTGTTTTCCGGACAGTTATCAGTTAAAGTCACACAAAAGTGATATGAACTTAACTCATTCACTAGACGGTTAAGGACAGAGCACAATTTTGATACGGTCCCTAGTGTCCCTATTGACCAACTCACTGCCTTTTGCCTTTTAGAGTTAAAAATGTTATTATTTTATTTTTTTTAATTTTTGGGTGGTTTGGTGCTACCTATAGCTGTTCAGCTTTAACAAGTTTAGAATAAATTATTTAAAATGTTTATACACATTTTTGTCCAGTGTACTTACACAAATTATGAATTTGTGCCACTTGCATTTTGAGTAAATCTCAAAATTTTAGAAAATGCAAAAAAAAAAACTACTTTTTCTATGGTCTTTCCAAGCTTTTGAAAAAAAAAAAAATAAATACAAAAGAATTTAGTTGTAATTACAGAATTGACAATCTTTCAAAGTCTTGCTTCTGATTTATAACTTCAGTCTTTTAGATGTTCTTTTTTTTTTTTCTCACAGACGTCAATGTTTTAGCAGTTCAACAATTTGACCTCTTGCTCTCAGTCTACATGTGTGTTTCAAAAGTGTGAGTCTTAAACAATTATGACCAGAATTTGTGGCGTCCTTCCATAGACAGTATATTTTTTCATCTGAGGCTTCAGAACATTTTGACATTAAACTTGTGTTGTATTCTTACTTAAATTTTTCTATTAAATAGTCAACATTTTTTTTTTTTTTTTTTTTTTTTTTTTTTTACCCTTATCAGCCTCGCTTACTGTAAAATCTCATTTACACATTGAACATTTGTTAAGTGAAACCAGCTAGCCTATTTGAGGGATAACTCCTTTTGTCTATTTTTCAAGATGGGCTTACTAATGCTTTCTCTGCAGCCAAATGGACAAGACAAGCATTATTGTGAATGCCCGTGCGGCCTGTGAATTCTTCCCAGTCACCAAAATAAAAGTCACATCGTTAATCACACGGCCGGAGTGCTGATTCGCTCTCTCCTTCATCTGCACTCGTCCGGCGGTCACAACCCAACCAGAGACAAACATATGCTCTCATGTGATAGTCAGTAGTCACAGTATAGATTGAAATTGTTTCAAACTCATTGACTTTAGATCATCAACAATGTATTTATCATATTTATCCATTTTTGTATTTTTAGTAAAACTGCATGTCTTCCTCTGACCACCGCATGCCCAGGCACTTGTGTGTTTTCCATTTCACACAGGTGTAAGTCCCCAGTGCTCATCCTTGCTGATGGTTGCTTACCCCGCTATGTGCCCCCAAAATATGCCACCAAGCAGAAAAGGAGATTTATGTCTAATGGGAGTGATAAAAATCATGATGCTTTAGGGATGTTTGCTGTTAAAGCATTTATGTAGACGATAAATAAAAGAAAGAAAATACTGATTCACTCAAGTCTCTTGTGAGTTGGCTCATCATCAGCATATCTTGTTAGTTTTGCTTAACATCATTTCAGCACATCATCTTTTTACATCCGAACACCTGTTCTCAAAGTCTCTCGAATGATGACGTTAAGGCGAATGATGTTAGGAGAAGTTCTTTGTGTGCCTTCTGTCCCCCAATAGACCCTCACAGCACAAAGACCTTTTTATATCATAGCCTCAGGGTCAGATCTCCCCAATGCTAAATCATGTCCAACTCTAACAGTGCAATTACAACCCATCGTGTGTCCCATAAAAATAATTCCCCACTGCCATTCAAGTGATACATGGACAACGTGATGCGTCCCTCCAGACTTGCAGTATTAGCACGGCTGGTCTCTTTTTTTCTGTTCTCAGATTGGTTCTCATTCTTAACAGTCTGAGTTACTGCACTAAAAGGTACACAAACATGACTGATTCCAGAACAGCAGCTAAAGGTGTTTGGTACACATTTAGGGATCTGTGATTTAAAGGGTGCCGGTTGGCTGAAGATAAGGTATCGGTGTTTCAGGGTCAAGGACGACTTTTTCTGGAGCATTGAGGGTGATGGGATTTCCTTTCGTACCCCTAAAAACAAAGTCTGAGCAGAGAGGTTACTTTAAAAAAATTGTTTAAGGCCAAATAAAACTTTTGCAAATAAAGCATATACCAAAGCAAGAGCGGATTTGTTGCAATAATCTGCAATAATTTTGAAAATATACAAGATAAGTTTAGATTAATTTAAAGGTGCCAATAACGTTGGTTTTGTCAAGGTTTCCCCATAGGATGCTTCTTAATAATACATTTCCCCTGAACTTTCCTTTATGGAGCATCAGTATATAGAGCATCAACAGTATAGTTATAAACACAATAAAGCCAAAATGTAGCTGTGACAAAATTTTTAAACATTTTTTTAAAAGAAAGCAAATTGAAGACCAAATGATTACCCCCCCTTACATAATAGTTGTTGTTTTAAAAGTATATTTCAACCAAAAAAGCAATGGCTGCTTGAACTTATTTTACACCTTTTCGTGCTGCAACATGTAATGCCATTTGTAAATCCTGGGTGTGATCCAAGACTCCAGACTCTCCTTCACTGCACGTCAAAGTAACATCATCCGCTCTGCTTAATTTCATTTTCAGTCCCTGTCCGTCCCTCACCTTAAGCTGTCCCGCCACACTACTGAATACTTTCATCTCATCCTGCATCTTCTCTTGGACTCTCACGCTCATCAAAGATTACTATTCTCAACTAGCTAACCTGTGTTAATATTGACGCTTCGCAGCGTCAATTTTATACGCCCTCCATATATTTATCAGCCTCTCCTCTCTATTCACAATACATGCTTTTTGCATTTTTGGGTTGTGTTTTACGTTTTGTGTGTTTTTATGCATGCCTATGTGTGTTTGTATGTATGCAGGCCCAGAGGATACCTCCATTTGTTATTTGTTTTGAATTTTATTGCAATACCGTTTTTTTTATTTACATAACTTCCGGAATTTTACATACCGGTAGTTATCTGCCTTCAAATGCCTCCTTTTGCACAAACTGTTGAAAAAGTATTTACTCATTCATGTAGTTTTTGTTTCCCGTTTCCATATGGCTGAGGTTAATTGCCGTACATGTTCCCATGTTCGTGTCATGGCTACATTTGGCTCGATTATGGCTCGTGTTTGCTCTTTCTAAGTCCTTTCGAGGGCAGCAACTGTTCTCCCATTACACCTTATTATGGCTCCCATGACTGCCGTCACTGAGCCTTTGTCGACCTGTGTGGGTTATGATATATGTTCAAAGCTTTATGCTTTTACAGTTAAAAGGATGTGAGTGCTCTACATCTCATATGATTGTGGGTCTGTGCATATTTATTGATTTAATTATAAGTAATTTTTTTATTTCCTGGCTTTTATTGTTTATAATTTACTTGCTAATTTTGTTTTACTATTATTCATATGCATAAATGTAATAAACTTAATTTATAGATGGACTACAGTTTAATTTATTTATTTAGTGAAAATATAAAAACATGTTGACATTTTTCAACCTCGGTTATACCTACGTATACCATGCAATATACCTTGGTTTAATATGGTAGTTACATTGCTATTGCTTTAGTCTTTAAATTTCACAAAATAAGGTGAAACCACAAAATTTGGAGGTTTATCTGTGGTCCAGCTTGTGTCTTTACCCGGTGTTGAAAATGTACTTTTTGAACAATGCATGCATATCTTCCCATACTACTATGTGCTTTAGCCAGTAATGGTTAGTGTGTATTTGTGGGGGAGTTCTAATGCTCAATTTTGAGTCTGTGCCTGATGTGTGGGCTGGGGTTGGACATATTGGTCGAGGCAATAGATTGTGTAGTTGAAGCTTTTGTATTGGGTCTAGATTGATGCTCGAGCTGATTTGCTGTGGGGCTTTAGATGGGCTCTTGAAACGTTTTGTAGTAAAGTACATGTCTGCTAATACCCTTACTCTCTCCCTTTATTTTTCTTTCTCTCGCTCGCTCTCTATTCTCTTTTCTCACATCTTCCACAGTCTCTACATAATGTTTACTTNAATGGAAATTATTTTTTTTTTTTTTTTTCAAAATTTTTAACAAAAGCATTTTGAAAAACTGAGAACCATTTATGACACTAGAAAAAAGAGAAGTGAACTAGCCAGGTTTTGTCGCTGGTTTTTCTCTGCGCTTAACTCGTTAAATTAACACACATTTATGCACACAGAGCCTTGTTCTATAGCATCTTATATCAGTTGACACCTCAGTTATGATATACCAGTCAAGAACTTGAACCGGCAACACAATGAGTTGAGGTTCTGGTCGGTATGGGATTAATGCTTTTAAACAGCATTTCTTTACAGGATGACTCTTATATCTTTGTAAAATCGTATCTTTATTATAAAGGCATTCATCTCGTCTCTGTATAATGTATATGGATAATATACATGAGTAGAGAGAAAATTCTCTCAGGGTAGAGAGAAATAATGTTATTTTGTGGAATAGAAAGAAACGGGAAAACACTTCAGTGTCTCGTGTCTAACGCCAAAAGCAGTTTATTCTACTTAACTAAAGCACCATACAACAAGTCACTCTTTTTCCACACATTTTTAGAAGGTCTTGATTGATTTGTGATTGAAACGGTGTGTGCTTCATGTAAAAAAAAAAACGAGAGAGGATCTTGAAGTATGTTTGGGGTGCAGTCTCTCTGCTCTGGCCTCATGCCCTGCCAATTATCTCAATGATTTCCTCCTCTTTTCAATTCTCTCCATTTCCACACGGCCGTCCCCTCCATTAAAGGAGCAATTTACCAGAGTGCTGTGACACACAAGCCAGGAGAAGGAGAGAGAGATAGGGAGAATGTGTGAGTGTGGGTATGTTTAGGTGGGTGAGGATGAGATTGGAAAAGGGGTGTTGAAGGAATGAAGAAGGGGAGTGGATTAAAAAGAAAGAAAAAAAAAAGAAATACGGAACCACTGTCCCTATTCTGTCTTGTTTAAATTGTTTTAAACTTTAAAGGTGAAATATCAAAAAAATACATGATTCGAGATTTGTAACTACTACGTTTGTCTATCTAAAATGTACATTTTGGCGATTAACCGATACTTTTACCCAAAACCTCTTGATCTTGCATTGCATTCATGAACTTCCTCTTTTTCCTGGGAATTGAACCCCCAACTTGTTGATTTTACAAGCTTGACTGGTTGAGCTACTGTAGTCATGAATGCTACTGTATACTGTAGCTACTGTAGTATTCTGTTTAGATTAAAATTAAACCAAATTTAAACTTAAGATAAATCCAAACATTTCAAGCTTTGGTAAAGGACCATCTGCATCGAGCTTGCTTTCAATTCATTTGAGTGTTTTTTGTTAAGCGCTTTTTAATTTCAGAAACTTTATCTAACTAAGCTATTTTTTGACTCCTTTGTATAACCTGTTGCAAACCTCATTGGTCATATTTGCAACATTTTTTTGTTTGTCTTGCAGAATGTTGTTGCAGAATCGACTAAGAATGAACTCGGAAGGACAATGGAGGGGGCGGAGCATGAGATGGATAGGAGGAGCACTTTACAGAGTCTCAGCCAATAAGCTGTCTCGCACCCATACCACAAGCACACCAAATAGATCAGGTAACGATTTTAAACAGGTCATTACATATTAGAGCATTACTTTTTTTAGAAATTGCTGAGGGAATGAGGTCTTAACTTTTTTGTGATGATGCCAATGACACAAAAATTGGAATCATTATCTGCATCCCAACTACAGTAGGGGTGTTTTGTCAAGCAATAAAGGGTCTGGCTGCAAGAACACGGTCCAGATTGTCAACTCATCTGTTAAAAGAGTAGAGGGGCCTGGGGTCGCTTTCTGAAATAATAAAGCTGTCATCTGTCACTGGCTACAGGTTGAAAGGGAGAGACTGAGAGAACTAGAGGGATGTGAATGACCAAGATTAAACCTTAACACTCTGGTTAGAAGTGAAATTAAATGATCCGCTTCTGGTCATTGAGAGTTCTACACACATACATCACACAATCTATATAATGAAAATATAAACTATCATGACCTGGATCGAAAAGCCGATCAGATGATGCAAAACTCACGAGAAAGTATTTCATTGGGTAAACAAGTCAGTTTCACTTGGCAGAAAGTTTAAAACGAGTTTTTACCCTAACCCATCAAATGAAAGAAGAATCTTGTTAATCAGAAATCTGTATGTTTAGATGGCTAATTAATAAGCTACTTTTTTTTGCTATTCAAAACGTTATTCTCTGTTCTTGTTTTTCATTTGTTAAATGTAATGTGTCTGGAAAAAAAACATGCTGTTTGCTAGAGCTGCACAATTCTGGATAAAATGAGAATCATGCTATTTTTGCTTAGAATAAAGATCACAATTCTGGATTTTTTTTATTTTTCGTTTTTTTTTTATGTGTTTTAAAGATTTAACCATGAACATCAAGTTGTCAAACATCAGTAGAATAACACATATTACTCTTTGCAAAAGTTTTAGGACCCGTCGTGTTACGTAAGGACGCTGATGGTGGGGATCTGCTTTGCTTTGACCAATCAGAACAAGCAGTCAAAGTCCCAAAACAATTTGTACTCAAGCGGTAGAGATTTGCACACAAACATGAAGAAACAAGCACATGCTGCTCGACACACGGGCGCAAAACGTGCACGCACGGATACCCCTAGAAGCTCTTCTGCTTGCCATAGGATTTTGTATTCATAGTTTTCTACTTATTGTCATTTTAAAGCATATGCTGTTTTCAAAGGTAGTTTTTTAATAATACCACATATGGTTTTAGAAAATCACTTATTTGGTATTAACTAATACGTTCTTCAATACTGCTGTGTTCTAGTAAAATAATTTGTAAAATAAAAATAAATAATTTGTTATACGCTTTTAAATGAACGTGTGATGTTTCTTAGGTTGAGTGTTTTTTATAATGCCACAGGTCAGTGGAGCAGCCCAGATGTTTCTTCAATATTTCAAGGAAGGCCATCAGCCACACGTTACGTTGCCAGGTATTGTGAAATCCTTTGCATCGAGTACAAAAGATCGCGTAGTTCAGATGAAGGGTGAGTTGTTTTGTCCGCCCTCTTCTCTAGTCGTGCCGTGCAGAAGAGTTTAGCCATAATCCGACAGTCCCGGCAGAAGAAGCAGAAGGCGAAACAGTACTGCATGTACTATAACCGATTCGGCAAATGTAACCTTGGTGATGCCTGCACCTACATCCACGACCCGGACAAAGTGGCAGTTTGCACAAGGTGGGGTATATTGTCATATAATTGTTTCAAAGTCGCTTTAAAGTTAAACCTGAATGTCTTTAATAATTGAGAAGAACAATGTAACCGCTTTCAGCATAATTCTCCTGTTTGTCGTCAAGGTTTCTGCGTGGCACATGCAAGCAGATGAGTGGCACTTGTCCTTTCTCTCATAAAGTGGCCAAAGATAAGGTAAGTTGACGGTCATCATGTTACTGTCGGGCATTGTGACGATAATTAAAGATGGTATGTTGAGCTCGTAGCTTCTTCTCTCAGCTTATTGAAGTGTGTTACAGTCTCGATATCTGTCAGGGAATCCCATTAGAATCCATAGTTACATACTTGAAAGTCCTTGCCTAGTCACAGGAAACCATTGCCGTCACCAAGACAGGTGGAGACGGGATCAGTATTGACCCAACGAGTGATCTATCATCTACTAGTCTAGATTTTTCAGAAGTGAACATTACGACCTCATTACTTCTCACACGTCACATGTGCCTGGTCAAACCTCCCAGTCTGCTTTAGTCTCCACGTTTTATTTTCATAATTCTGCTTATTTATATACACACACATACACACTCCTTGTTGTCTCGTTGTTTGTTTATAGAACAGACCAATAAGAGGAAGTTTTCACTTTCTGTCAAACAAACCCTCTGTCTCACTACTATAAATTGTAAAACTTGTTTAAACTTTGTTTGTGTTCTGTCCCAGCCCCTTACAAACCCCCACCCTTATAGCACAACACAACACACACACAAACACAGAGAATCACTGCACCTGTGACAGTTGTCACACTTTACCCATCCAGCACTTGGAGAGAGAGCAAGCAGCTGTCTGTCTTAAAGGAGCAGCAACCTCGCTACAGTCCAGGCCCACGTGCTGTTTCCCTAAGCCTCTTTTGCCTATTCCACATCCTCTGGGCTCCGTTTAATTCTACACCCGTTCATATGCCACGAAGCACGGCTTGAGTTCACGCCTCCAATTGAAAACGATACAGCATCCCCCTCCCATTCAAATAACTGAGAAACAAGACCCCCAGCCCAACCCCCAAACTCCTTGACCTCTTGTCCGTGTGAGCGTCCATTCCCCTCCCTTGCTCATAAACACATCATGCAGTGGATATGCCGCCCTGCTTGGGTCAATATTTCTGTTGCAGTTAATTAAGCAGAAATGATATGACCCCATGGAAATGAGATTCCACTTATGAGGCCAGCCACCCCCCACCCCACCACACACCCCCCAAACTAGGCTCTCAGTGTGTCCCCAAACCTCATGTTCTATTTTAAGATTAGAGAGCACTAAGTCACATTCAGATTATTCATACATGCAGATTATATTCACAGAGAATCGGCTCCATTGACACATGCACATAATTACTGATTAGACAGTGTGTGATAAATGCATGTTTTGACAGGGACTTCATTGATATATGACTTAATATCTCACTACTCTAAATTTCCCATCACCTAGTGAGAATCTAGTCGAACCTTGCACCTTTTAAGAGAAAAAAAATCGTTCTTTCTAGATGCCTGTGTGCTCGTACTTCCTGAAGGGGATCTGTAATAACAGCAGCTGCCCGTACAGCCACGTCTATGTGTCCCGCAAAGCTGATGTGTGTAAAGACTTCATCCGAGGCTACTGTCCTCAGGGAGATAAGGTAAGAGCGCTTCACGTTTAAACTGTTGTTATCATCAGATGCCGTGTTAAAACAACTGGTATTGATTCTGTAGTATCTGCACTATGCATTTTGTGTGTGAGGTCACTGTGATGGTAATAATATGGTTGGCGTGTGTGTGTAAGTGGGTAGAGTGGCCAAGTAAGTAGACTTTGTAAGTAAAAGAATTTGAACTCTGCATAAAACCAATCCAGTGAAGGGCAAACCCGGAGCAGTGGGCAGAGACAACCGGGGAGCAGAATCTGCAGTGCCTTCATTTAGTGCTGCATTATCAACAAGGGGATGCTGACTCTTTTCTTTATCTTATTTTTTTATTTAGTAGTCTGCCCAGTTTTAACTTTAACAGTTTTAACAGTTTAACACTATAAACTTTCAGCCCTAGCTTGTGTGTTAAAAACCTAGTTCTGTAGCAGTTTTTGTAAAACTCACAAGGCCCATAATCATTGGCGCAAGCAATCACTCCATGTATAATATCGCATTCACCTTATTTTGATGCTCAAGTTGAACTTTATCCACTTCCACTTGACTCCAAATGGATTTCATGGTTGGATGTAAAGTGTATAATATTATGTTTTTTGGTTGTTTTTTTTTCTTCCCATTTATTCTATGCATTAAAGCAATTATAAAGTGGACGACAATTTTCCCCAAGAACACTAGAGAAACAGATGGTTGTATAGAGGACACTTTGCCAAAGAGTTGTGTTATTGATCGAAGAAATAATTCCACAAACTGTAAAGTTTTTTTTTAACATGTATAGCCTGCATTATTTCTGCTGCGTATTCGGACTCAAACTCAAAATCTGGAATTTTCCAAGGATCTCCAATGTTGCATTTACTGGGTAGCTCTACTTAGAGTTGTTTTATATTTGGTTAGTGAATTATATTTTGGTTATCCTGAAAGTTAATAAAAAAACAAGAATCAAACTTGCATGTTTTAAATATCAATTCAAACTGTTGATATAAAAGCCGGTATTTTTTCTGTTTGTGATTGAGAGATTCTTTTAGGCTAGTAATAGGAGAGAGAACAACATGACCTACATTTATCAATGTGTCCTCGGATGCCCTTAATCCAGAAGGTTCTAACCCATCTGTGACCTCCATGCTCACCCCAACTCTCCCACACACATATGCTCTTGTTTCCCCATCACACCTGTTTCACTGACTTGAAGAACAAAACATTACAGAAACCTGTGCGCATTTTGACAGGTTTGAAAGGTTTACAATTTTTTAAATGACTTTCAAACCCAAAGCTGTTTTAGTGCTGCATCCACACCTCTAGGTGTCAGTATAAATTCCAAATCAACAGTGTAGCGCGCATTTTGTCAGTTGGACCATTTTAATTGATAGAGAGATGGGCTGATGTTGGGATCGATTTATTTATTTATTTTTTTGTGATAAGTACATGGTTGTGGTAAAATTCCGTATTTTTTCAGACAATGAGGCTACAATCCAGTTACGTACAAATGTAAGCTTTATAAATTGAAAAAATCATTAGAACAATACTTTTGTTAGTTTTCTGACTTCTAGTCAGATTAATATGTACATGTTCTTTTCTGGATGAAATAAAATAATCTTTATTTGACAATGTGACGGAGGGAGGGATGGATGGAGAGAGGGATGAATGGGTACAAAAATGTGGAAAGTTGGGAATCTGTCCAGAAAATAGCAAAAGGAACAGATTTGATTTGATTTCTCTCTCGCTCTGTCTGTCCTTACCCATTTATCTATTGTTTGCGTTCTCTTCATCATAACAAATGCATTGTCTTGCTGTCGGGGCACATTTAAATATTTGGGGTTAGAATGAGAATATATAAGGAGAAAGATTTTAATATTTATTCTATTAGCTGAAGTGCTTAGGTCTGTAAATTTGGACCATCCAAAAGCACTGTCTTAGATATGATGGATAGCACACCATAATTATGGGTATGAAAAAGTGCTGATGCAAGCAGTACAGGCGAGAGGACAGCAATGGATACGCCAGTGGTGTAAGGGTTAAAACACACTCTCATACTGCTCCTTTCTCGTTCTTTTTTTTTTTTTTTTTTCTCCTCCTGACATACTCTGTTTGTCATTTTTCGTGTTTCATTTTTCTGTTGTTGTTGTTTTTTTTCTCTCCTTTTGTTTGCTGGTCATCCTAATTCAACTCCTAATCTCTCTTTTCTTCTGACAGCCCTTCGCAATGACACTACGTTCTTTGATTTCCCAGCTTTTTATCATACCTCATGCCACCATACATTCTTTTTGTCTCTCTCTTTCTAGCTCTCAGTCTTAGTAATGTAAAATGTGCTGACTCTTTCTGTTTTGTGGCCAGTAGAAAGCTCTTCTAATAGGCCCCAGAGACTTCCCAGCCTTTCTTAAATCAAGTGGAAAATTGTTAACTTGCACTGATATAAAGATGTTCCAACTACTTCTCTTTTTTTCCCTCTCAAACACTTTTCCTTTTCCCTCTGTTTTGCTGCTTTTATGTAAATTAAAATGTATGTGGGAGTGTGAGCCAAGAGGACTTTTGTGTTTTCTTTCCCTGGACTACGGCAGTGAACATCAAACTTAATGAGGCTTTTCAGAACAGCGTCCACCTCCCATCAGCAGCATTTTATTCTAATTGGATATAATTTTAAATGGCCAAACATCTTATAAGTTAGGTAAGATTTATATCACACAATTCTGCTATTGTAGTTATCGCTAATTTACAGGAATTATGCTTGAATAATTTAAGAGAACGTGATTAGCAACATACATTTTCTGCGTTATGTGTGTGCTTTAAATTTTGGTAAACCTTTTAGTGCGTTCCCAATTTGTCATAAATAATAATGCAACAAACTGCTGGGATGTTTTTTTTTTTTTAATTACATGACTTGTTTTAAAAAAAGATTTCCAAGCATAAAAGTGATTTGAGAAATGATTATTGACTAATATACGGTAAATATTTATTATTTTATTGCATGTATATTTGTGTGTGTGTATATTTCTCTAGACAAACCCAGCCCTATTACCGTTCAATGAAAATCTTTCTTATTGAATGAATTTAGAAATATTTCATGACTAGACTCATCTTATAATAAGCATTACTGTACTTCTACTTAATTACATTAATCTATGTAGTATTGTTTTAAATATTAAAGTAAATCAATAGTTACTGAAAATTTATACAATTCAGGAGTCAGAGTGCAATTGAATTTGAGTATCCCATTTTTTCACTCTAATTCTAACAATTTACACATGGTTCCATCTGCCTTAACCGGATCTTGGGATGATTAAAGTGCGACATGGATGTTATCAGTCAAACAAGAAACAAATCGGTGTTTAAAAAAAGAAAGGTCCCAAATGCTCTTCAGAAATGGGGTGGAATTGGAATCGACTGAATTCAAGTGGCGAGGGATTTAGCAAATTGGACCAATTAGCCATGAGTGTGGTGACTGATGATGTTGTCTATACAATGATTTAGAGGGTATTAGAGACCCAGATTCATTGGGTGCAAAAATTCAGTTCCACAAGGCTTATGATGTGTGTGTGTGTGTGTGTGTGTGTGTGTGTGTGTGTGTGTGTGTGTGTACAGGTAGTTGTCGACTTGTAACCTTGGCGACTTATAACTGTTGAGCAAAAAGGAGCGAATCGAGAAAACACTGATACATAATGACTTATATATTTACAATACAACCATACCACATTACAACCAGCTCAAGTGGTATTATTATATAATATGCAGTATATAGAATACATAAGTGACAACTGTGATTGTCACATGTGAAGACTGTAACTGTTCCAGATTATGCTGCTAAGCAGTCTAATTCAATTGTTATCCTTACAAGTAGGAGAAATCAAGGATTTGCTTGTAGCTTGGCCTGAGCCCTTCTGGCTCGAGTGTCTCTGGGCGGTCTGCCCCAAGGGGTGACAAGAAGTCCACACTGTTCCCGGACACACGATCCTCATCTACACCACCCGCCAGCCCTCACACCCCTACACACACACACTCGCAGACACACATAAACTTTCTCTCCCTCACTATTTCTGGAACAACATACCCCACACTCACTCGCTCTCTCTCTCCCTCTCACACACACACACACACACACACACACATATATACGTCTTGCGCTCCTCACCCCATAGTGGGATATAATTAGCTTTTCTGACAGGTGGGAGTGATCAGGTCTCCTGAAGAATGAAGCCACCAATTTACGCCCAAATTACATGGGCACACAGACACTCTCACCTAGTCTCTCTTTCACTCACTCACGCATACAAACACATGCTCACCTATTCTCACTTATTACACACACACACCTAATGATGTGCGATCTCACACAAACACACATATGCTAGAGTGTGGAATTTTTCACTTGTTTTACACAGCCCCATTTCCAAAATGATCAGTATTTGAATAGCTAAAGTTAATGTTTTATTTTCTCCGCAGTGTAAGAAGCAGCACACACTGGTCTGCCCAGAATTTTCTTCTACCGGCGTTTGTCCACGTGGATCTAAATGCAAGCTGCATCACAGACAGAGATTGAAACGCTCCGGCTGTAACACAAGCTCTGGACCGGCCAAGAAATCTTGCACCAAAGGCAATGCGAAGAGGTCTGCTTCTGATTCTACATGCTTTTATACGTGTTCAACTTCTACGCAGACATGCCTGTGTACATATACATTACCGCTGGTTGTTTGCTTTCAAGATTGCTTTCAAAGTCAATTGCAGATTATGACTAATTAAAAATAAAATACAAAATTGCAAAATCACATTGTATTAGTTCCTCAAACCTTAAAAGGTTAAAAGGTCATTTAAATATTAAAATTATATATATTTTTTAATTTAAAAAAATAAAATGGGACACTAATGATTTGAGCACTGTGTGAGAGATATTCATGTACGTATTTCAAAACCTTGCAAAGATATAGACACAGTTTAGACATTATGTTTGGATGGAGTGAGAATGTCGACCTTTAACTACTTTACTGCACTAAATGTATTTTTAGTTCAACACCATTATTAGTTACGATGCACCTTTCTACGGCAAAGTTGGGAAAAATGGCAGTTATCTATGGTGCACATTTCAGCCAGTAGCCTTTCCAAAAACGTCATTGTTGTTTTTTTTGTTTTGTTTTCTCAGATTACAAGATCACACTCTTTCTTTAAAGCCCGTTGAGACTGATAAGGCCTCATCTTCCAAGAGTACAGAGAAGCTGCCTTCTTTCATTTCACTGTCCAGCTCTCCTGACACTCCCGAGAGTACAGATTTATCAAATGAACCTCCTGCAGCAGGTTCTAAAGGCACAGGTGCGTCAAAAGCAAGTGTGATCCCAAACGTGTGTGCGCAAACTTCATTTTATTACTGTAGTCAGATTCCAAAGCCTTGCTGCTATATATTGACCTCATCTTAAATGCCTTGTTTTAACAATCTAAACTAGAGATGCTTCCTGCAGGATGGTAGATAATTAAATAAATAGATATCTGCCTATCATCTAGCCTCACAATGAAATCTGAAAGCAAATCTAACCGTTTCTCAACAAAGTCACCGAGCAAACGGCCACCACACTAATATTTTTACTTCTAAACTCAGGAAAAGTGGTTAAATGAGTGAAGGAGCTGGAGAAATGAAACCGCCATAAACCTACCGACACAAAATGTGAGGAGGGCATTTTTTTGTGTGTGACACTGACTTCTCAAGTCAAGCTTTTTTTTATGAAAAGATATGTCAACATTTTTTGTTAAGATAAAAATGTGTTGTTTTATATTTAAATGAATATGTTTTGCATTTTATGGTAGGTTACTCGTTTATACTTGATGATTAAAAAACAGTTTATGGGAAATGTGTGAGCCCCTCTGATCTAGGTAATAAATCATGTGCTCTCACAATTTCAAGACAACTGAGAAAGGGGCGGAGCCTTACTTTGTCAGGCTGATGAAGTGATGAAGCTACGTCTGTGATAGAAGACCGGATGAGATCTAAGGCTAGTGCTTATTGAAAAGGCATTTGGGATTCGTTTAATGCATCATGTACATACATTCTTTGCAGTAGACTGTATATGTATATATTCATGCAGTCTATTCCGGTTAGTCAGGACTTCATTGTTATGATCCAAATAATCGGATTTAACAATGAAGCGACATATCCCATGTTCACCAAATAAGGATTAGATCTACTTATATGTAACTTAAAAATATCATTATGACTTACACATATATGTATGATGAATAATGCGTTACATGTGGGCTGTGGACTATACCGTATTTACGCGAATATGAGCACTCCTTTGTTCCAATTTTAGACACTCACAAACTTGGCGGGTGGTTATATTTGATGATTTCAAATATGTGCGTAAATATATTTTACTGTACAGTATATGAAGAATAATNGTAAAAACGATACACCTGCTTTCTCGTTCACAAATTTGGGTTGTTGAGCTGCAAAGAACGGAGTCTTCCACCAGCATCTCCTTATGACCTGATGGCTGCAAGAATGGCTCAGAATCCCTTTAGCCACCGTGCAGGACTAATTGGTCTTAATGCACTTTTTTGCTGCATTGGACAAGTGCAAACATATTAATTAATGTGGTCTAAAACCAGACATTTCAGTTTCTATGCCCTAGCCCTGTAGACACACAGACCTCCAAAAGATGCTATTTTAGAGAGATGGATGGAATATCTGTGTAATTTAATACCAAGTGTGGGTGTTAATTTTGGGAGGTGACATTATTTAAGATGAGGTATATAATACTTACTGAGCGGCTACTAATATTTAGGTTTGTTGTTAAGGACAGGCACAGCTGAAGCTGGTATGTAGAACTGACTGATAGGGGATTAGTGTAGAGGGGCCCCTATATCCTCTCTCTCTTTCAAACACACACACACACACACACACACACACACACACACACAGACACACACACACACACACACAATGAACTCATATACTTCTTTATCAAGTTCTACGAATTACAATTTTGCCTTATGCTTGCATATCTTTAATACTTCTTCTTTTTCAAGCTTCAGTCTGTCAGTCTCTTTCTCTCTCTCTCTCTTTCTCTCTCGCTCTCTCTCTGTCTCTGTCTCTCTCTCTCTCTCTCTCTCTCTCATATATGTTGTTTAAATTGTTCTTTTGCAGTTTCTGGCGCCAATAGTGACATGCAGGTTCGATCCTCTCACAATCATAATAGTAAACTCTGGTGTGGTTGTTTGTGTAGCTGTTAATTAAATAAAGAAGGTATTTCTGAACTGCCTTAAATTGTTCAAAATTGAAGACAACATTCTTTTTGCAAATGACGATTTTCCTCTATTTTCAAGACACTGTAAAAAAAAAAAAAAGACTTCTATTGAAGTAAAAGTTCAAAATTTAAATATTGGAATGAAGGTTCATTTGGGAAGATGTAGTTTTTGTGACATTTCTGTGGTTAAATGCCAAATTTAGCAGGACTACAAACAATTTAGCTTTTTATTGATTTTTCATTACATTCTGCAATTGCAGACTGGAGAGACGAACTGGTGTTAGTATCACGTAGTATAAAATCCTGTTTTAAAATCACGTTTAGAAAAGACGACATTTAATAATATTATTCACTAAACACTAGACAAGCCTGCTCTGTATGTTTGG
>SOMO01000010.1:276486-293364 GCA_028128575.1 Paedocypris carbunculus | reverse complement strand
AAAAAAAAAAAAAAAAAATGTATTTTTAAGCTTTATGTTGTTCTGTTTGGTTTTTGTGCGTTTTTTTCTTCTGTTGCAGTGTTTTAAAAAATGTACTAGAATCTGAAGTAATTTGGAGTTCTTAGCGGTCCAGGGACCACTTTGTTGGGCTGCAGGAAACTCAGCTGCGATTGTGATGAATATGTAAATATAGCTGTGTGTGTGTGTATGTCAGCATGCTATTGTTTGTTTTCCCTGAATGTGTGTGAGAGACAGAAGGTGAATGCTGATCTGAGAGGAAATAGGCCCAGAGTCTGCACATTCGCTTAGGTCCAACTTGCTGTTTTTCGGGGCAGGTGCTGAGGTAGACTTCTTCATGAACAAGTAGACCTCACCTCCAACTCACACACAAGCGCATACACACGCTTTACCCCCCTTACCCCCAGACCCCGCAGCACTCATCATCACAGTGGCGACGCCAATCGATGTGCCGCGCCCCACTGAGCGTGTCTGCGGCAGGCCGAGCACAGGGCTCCTCCACAGGGATTGTGGGAAATCTGATTTATGATGCCCGTGGTGCTGCTGACCACAAACTTTAACTCTTACCTTCACTGCTTCCCTCCTTTTTTCTCCTTTTCTCCTCTGCTATCTGAAGTATTTCCTTCTGAACGTCTTCGTCTTGTAGTACCCATATCAGGCTAAAAGAGGCGATTGACCTGGACGTATTCATTTGCGAAGGAGGAAAGTGAAGTAAAAATTGACAAAATACATCTATTTTTTTTTCCAAGAGATTAAGAGAGAAGTTTTTTTTTTTAAACATATGTTGTTTTTGCAAAAATTGACTCTGGAATGAGCGTATGTATAGTTTTTTTTTTCTCGAATGTAAATTCTAAAAAAGTATTTTGCTGTTTTCTGGACAGTCTAGACAATGGTAAGAGTTAGAAAACTGTGTGTGTATAAGTACTGTGTACTACATATTTGATGGCAAAAATTTTACACGTTAACAGATCGAGTGAGAATACAAACGTGCATTCGCAATCGCACGCTCGCGCCTCACGTAGTGTACAAAATCATATGTTGAGCAGGTGATCTTCAAAGTGTTTTGCAGAAGTCAGAGCAAAGTAAAATCACATTAAACTAAAAGAATTTTGAAAGATGTACCAAGACGGAGAAGCGTTAAATATGACAAAATATGACATAACCTGAAAGAAAGAGTGGTTGTGAGTTCCATAAAGCTCTCAAATGAAAAAGCTCGTTTTTTCTCAAATGAAAAATATAGTAAAAATAGTATTAGTGATTGATTTAAGGCCATTTATTTTTATTTCAATATTTTATTTACAATTTTAAGTAAGATTAATCCTATTTTTAACTGTTTGAAAGTTTTGATGTCAAGTGATGGACTATTACCCAAACCAGATCTGGTCATCTCCTTTCAGAGAATATCTGCGCCGCACACCTTATACTGTCGGGATGTTTGCGACTGGAAAAAAGGAAAAATAATTGCCATTCCCTTTTGGTTTGTATATTACAGAACTGAATAATGCACCCAGATTTCTGCATCTCATCTATAATTACCCCTGAGGCTGATCGAATACAACGGAGACCGGTGAATAAGAAAGATTAAAATTATGCCGAGAGTGAGAGAGAAGGAGAAACAGAGCATTTATGCTTTTAATGTAATGATTGTGTGTTGAACATTCGACCTGTCCCAGAGTAGGTCTCAGAGTGTCCCAATGGCTCTTGTTAAATATTCAAACACTGTGTGCGCGTGTGTGTGTTTGTGTGTGTGAAGGGTGTGGGCGCTTTAATGCTTTTGTTGCTGCAGCTGCATTATTGTTTTAATTACTTTTTTCAAATCTTTTTTCCAGCTGATTTTTTTGTTTCAAAACAAGCCTAATAAACGTAAAATGCACAAACACGAATTGTGTATAAATCAAGTACAGTATATGAAAAAGTAGTAAATTATTTATTGTTTTAGTGTTTGAATATATGTGGGAGTACACACACACACACATAGTTATAAAGATATATAATACAATACACACTTATTCATGTATTGGTAATTTATTACATGTCCGTCTAACATTGTTTATTATTATTATTATTATTTATGTGGATTATTTAAAAAAAATCAACCGATAAAAAATAAAAGATGAGAACCAACCCTTAATTGATCACACATATGTACAGATATTACTTACTGTGTACATACTGATCTCTCAATTTTTCAGGAACTCTCACGCTTATTTTTTTTTCTGTCCACGTGTAATTTTATCTTTACTCCTAAGAGGCTCATGTTTAATATCTTAGATGTGCATTTGATGAGATAGCAAGTTTTGAAATGTAGCTTTGATAGCTATATCAATATCTCATCACTTTTTCATATCATTGACAAAACACTGCATCTCTATCTGCCCCGCAGACAAATAATTTTAAAAGACTGTGCCTCATGTTACAACGCTCGTGTCTAGTTGAGTAGTTAGTATATTATCATGGTATTCTTCACGCTTGACGTTCACGGCTCTCTTTGTTTATCTTTGACTTATGATACGAAAATGAAAAATAATAAAATATAATTAAAATCTTTCAGTGCAACAGGCTCAAAAAATACTTTAATTTATGTATTCATTTCAGACGTAATTTATGTTTTTTTTTTTTTTTTATTCAATTTTTCTGTAACAAAGGTGTTACTGACACAAGGGGGCACAAAACATATGGATAGAGTGTTTAATAATATGTATTCTTATACCATGTTTACCATGTTTTCAGGTGAAAGAATGGGTTAAAATACAGAATGCCGGATAAACAATAATGACGTAAATCATATTTAGATATATTTTCATTATTATTTGTTTTGCCTGAATTTTGCTTAACATTCTGTGTTGCTCTCATTTTCTGTCTACCTGTTTCTCTTTTTTTGTGAGGGTTTTTTTTTTTTTTCTTTCTCTTTTCTCTGTTTCCCTTTCCTCTCTCCTTCTCACCCTCTATCCCCGCCCCTCTGTTTCCTCTCTCTCTTTTTGTCTCTCTCTTCCATTGCTCTATGTTTCACTCTTTGTTTCTTTCTCCCTCTCTCTTCCTCTTTCTCTCTCTCTCTTCTACTTTCCCTCTCTTTCCCTTTTGCTCTCTCGCCCTCTCCATTTTCTCTATCTCGCCCTCTCTCTCCCTCCTCCCTCTACTTCCTGGTATGTCGGGAGTGTGTAAACGGGTGTCAGTGTGGTTGATTGGGGATTAGAATGGAGGTTTATTCACTGGCGGGAAAGTGATGCGGTGATTAGTGCGCGAGTGGCGGTGCCAGCCGTGTGCTGCTGAATTAGCAGCATGTTTGAATGAGATAAAAGGGCCAGACTTACCCCCTCCACCCTGACTCCACATAATCCCACTACAGCTGTGAAATGAAAAGGCCTCTCTCGGCCAGCCAGGACTCAACCTGCCTCAGAGCGCACTCACTCACACACACACACACACACACACACATACACCTTCAACGATGCTTTCAAACACTCTTTCTTCGCACCCATGGAACCAGCCACCTATGTGGCGAGGTAAGGTCCTCATAGCTTATCAATCACTAACACACATTTTATAAGATGCGGAACTATTATTCAGTTTTTGCCTAAACTTTATCCATCACCATCGTCATAATTACGTATCACCTTGAGCTATTTTTTTTTACTCTTACGTGAATAATCAATACAGTAAATCAATTAACCAGTAGAAGGAAGGTACAATTATAACGGGCATTTTTCACATAAATCCACTAAATATAAAAAGGTTTTTTTATTTTTTATTTTATTAATTTTTTTTTAATAATTTAGAAAAGATCTCATCAGTGTTTACTGTTGGTTGATTCATTCAAAACGGGATTAAAGTAATTTCAGTCTACATAGAAATCAGAAGAAATTGAAAATCAGTAGCAGGGGAGCAACATCAATATTTTGCTCTTTATTGTCAGAGCACTCCCATCCCCCGTTCTTTGCTTCTCTCTCTAACTCACTCACTCACTCTGTTTTCCATATTTAGAGACCTAGGCGTTATTATTTGCAATTGTTTTTCTGCTGACTCGACAGTAAACAAATGAACTGAGATGTACGGCAAACATTATTGGGCAAGATGACCAATTCTTGTATGCAACCATTATCAAAATGGCCCTGTTTTTTTGTATAATAGTGCTTGCTTTGTCATATGGGTGATTTAAATTCCTGTAGTTTAAATATTATTTTTAGGATACAAGCAGTTAAAGCAATTAGAAGAAAAATGCACTTTCTGTGCGAGGATATTATGGCTTTATCTTTTATTCATTCTGCTTGATTTATTTTTTTATAAGGAGTATAAGCTGCAATTACAATGACCAGGAAGTTTACTATGCAGTGAAATTTTTGAAGAAGAAATAGTTTATAGGTAGTTTCTTTTTCATTTTTACTTGACTAATAATTGCAGGACTAATGATCCACCAATCCAGAGTGTGTATTAAAACCCACTGCTCCCAGTGACACCGAAATGAAAAACAATATACTGTATAGTTAATCCTTCAGACATTGACACGTGTTCCCATCCATGTTTGCGTTCTTCTCCCGGTGTAATGTTTTGATTTTTTTTTTTACTTTTTTAGTAACGATATTTGTTCACCTGTGTCTTGTTATTGTCGAGGTTTGTGCTATTATTTAGTCTTTTGCTCAGCAGTTTCCCTTTTGTATTATTACTTTTGGTTTTATCAAATGTTGCAAACGTTCAGTGGCAGAAGTAAAAAGTGTTATTAAGTATTAAATATTAAGCATAAGTTTAAGTATCTAATTATTAGGTGTAAAATCTCAAAATATTCACTCAGAATATATAAAAAAAACATTGGGACAGCTAGAGTAAAAACGAAGAACAGTATCGCTGCCATTATCACTACCAAAGCCATCCTGATGGACCGACAAGCAACATTTTCTCCAAAATGAAGAAGCCAATGATCATAACCCTGACAGCAGAGCACTGAACATGTGACTCAAGGACAGTCACTATTTAGGGTGGCAGCACAGATTCAGTCACTTCAATGGCAGCTCAGAATCTTGAAACACCATGTCCCATCCAAAAATGTCTCAGCAGTGCACAAACTTGGAATGGGATCAGGAACAATAAGCAACACTTCTCTCTTCCCTGGAGTTTCACTGCTGGATGGACACGAAACAACGCCATTCCTCCTGCGAATGCCATTCCCACCGACCCCAGTGACATCCTCTCCAATCTGAACGCTCCAGGCCTCACCGTCCTTTCTCCAGCACCCATCCGATTCTTCAGGACACATAGCGATCCATAGCAATGTCATCTCCCTTCTGATGCTCCAGAGACACCATACTTACCGTAGCAGTTTAAAACAATGTTTAATGATTTTTAATGTTTAAGAAGTTACACCGTCCCTCCTCTAAGCAGGAGGAGAGTAAAAACAGGATTAATTAATTCGAAAATCTGAAGGCGCTGCAAGAGGTCTTTCATTGTGGTTGCATTGTGAGTTGCATTGTGAGTTTGGGTTCCAGGTGTCTAAATTATACAGCTTTTCTTGGCAATTACATTAAGTTCTAGGTATGCTATTTTACCACAAGATATGTATGCTTTATTGGAGAGGTGGATCTTCAGTCTATACTGATCTGCTTGTAATAGATATTACTCTTGTATAAGTTTTACATATTTGAAGTATTAAAATCTGTTTTTAAATTGAATGCAGTGCTTCACAGGTAACCAGTGTAGCCACACAAAACTGGACTAATATGGTCGTATGTTGTGAGTAATTTGACAGTCTCGTGAACTAGCTGAAGTTTTTTTCCTGGGAACAATCTGGGCAACCTAACATGAACAAGGAATTGAAATGAGACAGGTGGGGCAACTAAACCAAAAACAGGGTAGAAGGAAAACAAAAGACAAGACAACCGTGCGCTCAACAAAACAAAACAAGCTTAATGTCATGGGCTCTGTGAGAATAGTATTCCCATCAGTCCAGAAATACTTAATCATATAAGCATACATGTATATGAAATGCAGTCTAAGTTAATAAATAGAGCACAAATCTGTATAAAATTCCTATGCACTGAGATAATTAAATTCTCTTTTGCGCCCTCTGGATGTGTCAGTCTTCTCTCCCATCCATGTCTTCAATTCTCCTTCTTGTTATCCGGGTAGACAGAGGAATAAGCAGTTTTCCCTCTGATTCGTTTAAGAGGCATCTGCTAATATCATATTGATGATAATTTTCCTGTAATGCACCATTTGCACTAATTGTGATGCAGAGAGTGACTAATTTTATCTGACGGCCCTTCTGCATCCCCAGTGGTCTTCACCATTTAATATCATGATCGGCCTAGAGAGGGGGATTGCGACAAGCCTGTCATACACAAACATCTCTACTTGTATTCATCTGTTTGTATTCTGGTCCTGGGAGTTTGTATATTTATTTGCTAAGTTTTTTATAGAGGATTTGGAATTGAGATATGGTCCAACTAAATCAGATTTCTTGAAAAGGAAGGCACAGGAGTGAACCAATAGCATTCTTATTGTTGGATTACAACATTTTTAAAGATTACTACAAATTGCAACATCTCTGAGGAAAATGTTCCAAAATTGTAAAAAAGTGTTAGCTCTCCCCGTGGCTCCTCGTGTGTTTTCTCTAGATCTCCTGTTTCTTTCCACAATCTAAAACTTTTCAGGAGAATCAGAGTCTGGAAAATTGCCCATAGTTGTGCGTGAATGAATGTGTGTCTGTGTGTCCTGCTCTGTGATTGGTTGGCCACCAATCTAGGGTGTATCCCGCCTTCAGGCTCAGAGTTGCTGCAATTGGCTTCAGATGCCCACAACTCAAAAATGGATAAGATCACAGAAAATGTATAGATGGATGGATGGATTGATGGAGGTGTAATAAAAACAGGAAAAGAATGGACATTTACATATATAGTTATAAACTAACTATTTTTTTGCATATAATTATGCTTAAAACATTTAATGCGTTCTTGATAAATGATCCATACTCTTCTTTTAAGAGTCTGAAAGGCCTTTTTAATTTGCATACAATGCATATTTTTTATGATAATTATCTTAATTTTATATCATGCATTAGACGCATTCACAAAAGCTCTTATTTGCTCAGAATTCCTCCTGGGCTGCAGCATTACCATAACTTACAATCTAGTCAAGCTCTGCATTAAAGGCTCGATTTATGGCAAAAAAGACAGTCATGCTGTTATGTATGTGCGGCTGCATATTTATGCGTGTTTCTTTGTTTTCCTGTGGTTCTGCATGAAAACATTTCCAGTGCTGAGATAGCATGTCTCTCCACTCAGAGAGACACACGTGCACAAATGCGAGAACACAAAAACACACCAAGGCTTGAGGGCACAAATAAACCTCTGGAGGGCTCCATTCTTGAGAAATATAACAAGGCTATTGTCACCCTACGTGGAGGTCACACTTAAACAAGCAGAGGCAAGCCGGCAAAAGCCACACACTTCTCCTATCTCTGCAGATTAAAAGGACAAAGAAATAAATCATGCCATCTAGTGCATCTGTTCAGGAGAAGGAAGGGAAGTTTAGAACTCCTTAGAGGAACTTTACAGACTCTCAAAAGCAGTTAAAAATATTTCCACATATGTGCTTTTTATTTCCGTTCACAATATCTATTTTTCATGTAAATTGATGAAGTTAGCTGTAATAGAAGAAAAAGCTCTTTTCTTCATCCATCCCTCTACGCACAAATTTGTCATTGCATTATAATGTTAGCTTTTAGTGGCTCCTTTTTCAGACTATAGTGCACTTTAAAAGTTACTAAATAAAAATATTCAAAATTGCACTTTTTATCTGAAAATTACGAGACGTTTATTAATAAGCTTTATTATCTAGTGCGCTTTATAGTATGACAATGACTAAGAATCACTAAGTGTTAAGAATAATAAATGTTATGCATTAAATGGCGATAAACCAAATGAATTAAGCAATCATTCTACATTACCACTTGTAACAACAAATGCATATGATTGTCATAATGCATTGAGCAAAAACATGTGTCACTGAATAGACAGCGCACGTCTAATCAATAGCTCCCATAGATTGTTGCTTACAGCTGCTGCAGAAGAATGAGATGGATTTGCATATATATAGGACCGAGTGAACCCATGCACTTTAAGGATGATCAGATATGCTGACCTCCGCATCCTATAAACCAATCAAGTGTGTATGTGTGTGCGAACACTGACCAAACTCCTAATATGTGTCGCCAAGGATTTCATATCGCACTGATTTTTTTCGTTTATGTTTTGGGATGTTAAACATATTGAGACCGAATATATAACATTGATTAAATGTATGTATTTCATATGCCAGAATGCTGTTGCTATTGGCACAGTTCCAGTGTGTAAAATGCCAAACGTAATTTGCCTGATTACATTGTCACTGTACTAATGCATCTTGACGGCTTGATTTCACTCTGGTGTGTTAGAATGCTGGGACTCGATTGACTAATTACTAAGAGAATGATAATGTACTTGACATTGAAGATTAGAAAGAGAGAAATGGATGGATGGATGAATAGTTAAATATAGATTATTGGTAAAAAACTGATGGATGGATGGATGGATCAGACAGGGGAATTTTATTGGATCATTGGATGTTTGTTTTATAAATACAGAAATGGAAAAATCAGATAACAAAATACAGTAGTTGAAAAAGTGCCATGAGTTAACAGTGAGGACAATTAGCAAATTTAATTCTCAGATTAAAAATATTCTATCGAGGCATTTGTTCCACATTGTGTGTGTGCGTGCTATAAGTGCTGTGTGAAATGAGGAAAGAGGTTTATAAGGATAAATGTGGGGCAAGGGGCACCTAAGCAGAGAAGGGAAATGTGTCTTTCAGAGAAAAGTGTAATTTCTCCGTCAGAAGCACCTTAAACTCACGCCACTGGAGGAAACAGAACTTGCTTTGTTTGCACCTCGTCTGGGTCAAAGCCGCAGACTTATTGGTTACTCCAGTTCAAACTTTTGTCCAAGATGTTGGGAAACACGCAAACAAGAGCACAAGTCTGTGTGTCTGTATGATCTATATGTCTCCCTGAATTAAAGAAAATAAACGAATAATCTGTTTATTATCCATCTGTTATGTTTATAATATGGTTTGTATGAATCTTTAGCTGTAGTTCGAAGTAGAGGGTTTGTAGGCATATGGAGTTGGATCGATGTCGTTATTCAGGGTTAGACCCAACACACTTGCGGTTTATTTAATGTCTCTCTTCCAGTGCCTTGCATTCAGTTGATAACAATTACCACACTCCACTTGCTTCAGTAGAAAACTATTTTAATTAAATCAGGCCACGGCCGAGATTAGATTCTCTCGCATCACTCTAAGAGCACAGCGCTAACCCGAAACGAAATGTAGACTGGACGGATGGATGAATGTATGGACGGGCACAAACAAAACAGACTGGAGGATGGATGACGGGATGGATGGACAGACACATAACAGACCACATGATTGGATGGGTGGACGGATAGCTGGACACAAAGAAAACAGATTGAATGGATGGATAAACGAACACAAGCAGAACAGACTATAAGGATGGATGGATGGACAGACATGCAAAACAGGACAAACTGACAGACACAAAACCGATTGGATGGATGGATGAATTGTGGGTGGATGAACGTACAAACACAAAAAACACATTGGATGGATTTATGAACAGACATACAGTAAACAGAACAGACTAAATGGATGGATGGATGGTCAAAGAGACAGACAGATAGACACACACAAAAGAAAAGGGATTGACTAACAGACACAACACATTGGTTGGTTGGATAGATGGATGGACACAAACAAAGCAGACTGGAGCATGGAAAGATGATGGATGGACAGACGAGTAGACACATAACTGACTGAATGATTGGATGGATGACAGACGAAAACAAACAAAACAGACTGTATGGAGAATGGATGGATGGATGGATGGATGAACAGAAGGACATAAACAAAACAGATTGGATAGATGGAAGGATGGACAGTCAAACAGGCAGATAGTGAGACTAAAAGACAAGTAGATGTTCTGAGATAGAACCTGAGTTTTTAAAATTAGGTGACTGAAACTTACGCAGTTTAGGAGAGAGATACCACAAGCCCACAGCGCAATGGACAAGAGCATCTACTCTCTGTGTAACTCGAGGCCAGAGAGATCATCCCTACACTGTCTCCCAGCGCTATTATCGCACCCTGACAGCATCACACTAAATATTGTCATATTGTTGTGGGTTCATCCAATAAATCTACACTGACTAAGCCTGAGGGATCAGACTGACTCTCTCTCCCACACACACACACACACACACACACACACACACACTACTCTGTGACAAACAAAAGCTCACGTTTTCCCCCATTCTATCTCTTAAACTGACCCACTAAAGCACAACAATAAAATAATTTTTGACTAGTTCTATAGAAGCCAAGTCTGACTAGTTAAATTGGTTCTCACTTTAGCATTTTTATGCAAAAACTGGGCATCATATTGAGTGTCTGTGGCAATTCACGTGATTTTTTTCAAATGTGACACTTTAGATTTACTATAAGGGATGTCTTTGTGTAAATTGCACATTACATTCTGTAAATCTTGAGAAAAATTACAAGAGCTGCAAGATTTCTCTTTTTAGCATTAAGATGTACAGTGAATAAAATGTATAGTACCCCAACTTTACAAGGAACTTTTCAAGAATTTTATCATGATTCCATTTTGTCAAATCAAATTTTGGAATGGAAGAACTGCACAAAGTAAATAACACTTTAATTACACGTTTATTTTTTATTTTTTATTTTTGAAATTAAACCATTTGGATACTTACAAAAAAACTTTTTACTGTTCATGGTTGAATCTCATGTGTCTTTTGGAGAGCTGTGGTGAAGTGGATCTTTAGAACAGAGACCACATCAATGACTTCAACAGAGAGACACTTGCAGTGGTCCGGCCAAGTTGACAATGGCAGTGATAAAAACGACTCAACCAAGAGCTTCAGGAACTTGACTCGAATCAATATCTGAAGACAGATTTCACAACGGTTTCCCCCATAATAGGCCTATTGAGCCATGATGCCTTCCAATTAGTTTGACTGAGATAAGGGACAAAAGTGTTGTGAGCTGGACAGATGTAAAACAAATAGTAGACGAAGTTACACGTAGTTGTAGGCTAATTAAAGCAAGAATAGATCCGATAATACAGTAAAAAAATGCACATAATGAATATTTAAAGACTATTTCAAATGAAGGTGTATGAATGTGTCGAGCGTCGTATGTATGTACAATCACATATACGTGTAAATAATTGTATGTCCTGTTTAATGAAAGAAGAAATGGAAACTTAGTCCTTTCATAATATTTTATGCAGGTGGTAGTAAAGCTATAATAAAGTAATAACCTTGTTCTTTAGCTCCAATATGTGCCATGTTCCACTTTGTCATACATCATATTAGAGGAATAATTTAATCTCTACATCCATCCTTCTATTTTATTTTTTTTCCACCCCCCAGATCTCCCTCCATCCCTGATGAATGTTAATTTCATCATAAGTCTTTTTCAGCTCAATAACCTCTCTCTCCCTTTTAAATCAAATTGTTACTGATCACCGTTGACGGCCGAGCTGCTCTCCCACTACAGCGGCCTTTCATACCACCGCCTATCATTTTTGCAAAGTTCCATTCGTTGTTGTTACCGTAAGTGTTGATAATTATGTCAGACAGGGAATATTAATTAATCTCAACATGGTGATAATTTATCCGCTCGCCTGGTGTCACAATTTATATTGATGTTGTAACAAACCTGTGACATGCATGTTTTTTTTTTTTTTTTTTTTTTTCTGTGTGTATTGTGAAAGAATTCCACCCTTGAAGATTAAATGCGGTAATGAAGTAATTATATAGCAGGAAGGGGGTGTTGTGAGCTTTAACGCCCAGCAGTCTTACGTAGATAACGGCTGATACTGCCAGCCTTGCGTTCACATCTACAGGACTAGACATTAATGACAGGACACATATAAAATATTTGTACATTTAATTGATTAGTGTGGTAGTGGTTTTGGTATAATGCTGTTAGGAAATGCTGAGTTTCTCTTTTACTCTGAATATACACACTACCATATACCTTCAAGTGATGGGCTTAAGTACACAGCGTTTATTGATTGAGCAACGAGCACTAATGGAAATGATGCAGAGATTGAAAGGCAGTTCATTAGAATTGCTGTTTGATTAAAGAAAAGCTGATCAGTGTGTGCGTGTGTGTGTGTGTGTGTGTGTGTGTGTGTGTGTGTGTGTGTGTGTGTGTGTGTGTGCGAACGCGCACATTTTTCCAAATAATGTTGAAAATCAAGTTTTTGACAAAACAAACATTTCAAAAGAGCAAATCACTGTTGAAATGAAAGAAACTTTTTTGTTTAATAACATATCTTGTTTATTTAACAGTAATATATGAAGCTTGATGAATTATGTAGATGATGATGAGTGTCATAAAGACGTTCTTCCTTTTTTCCATATGCTGTTTTATAATCAAAAAACAAAGCAAAATCTAATTTATGATACTTGAATGATTTATATGATGTTATATGAATACTACAACAATGTGTGATAAATGGATTGGTGTGTCTGCATATTTATATTTTTTTGTTAATTTAACCATATTAGTATATGTGTATGTATGTATGTATGTATGATCATAAACATACATACATACATCTATACATACATACATACGTACATACATACGTACATACATTTAAATCTAACTCAGAACTGTTACGTTTTTTTTTTTTTGCTTTCTAATATGAATGCTAACAAAAATTATATTTAGAGAACTTGACCATGAGTTTATCCTGTCTGTCAGAATGGAAACTGCTTGGTGCAGCAAGTTAGTGACTCAGAAAACTTAACTAAGTTTCTTTGCACCCAACCCCTCCTCCCCTCCATCCCCCAACCTTCCATTCTCTATTTCTCTCCTCCTCTCCACTCACACTTCCTCTTTTTCGTCTCCCTTGAAATTTCTTTGAGAAGATTATCCGCAGGTAAGCTTGTTACCGTGGCGATCCTGCGTCAGCAGCTCTTGCTCTCACACTGACCACTCTGTGAGCGTGCATCTGTGCGAGTGTGTGAGTTTGGTAGGAAGAGCAGGTCAGGAAGGATTGGGGGACCGTCTTTCTTTAAATGTGTGTATGAGTGTGCCAGCCAGCACTAACGTAGTGTGACGACATCATACGACAGGGTAAATGACAGTCCGGGTGTTGGAGACAGGGGTTTGGGGGTAGTAATAAAGAAATAGATGGATAGAGGAATGGAGTGGTGAGGGGATTGAGGGATGAGCGGGTGATACAAAGCTGCCCCCCAAAGCTCACACAGTCTGTGGCCTGCTTCATTGCCACTTCTAATGAATGTCCTTGTAGCAAGTCCCTGACCACACACACACACACACACGCACCTGTTTTCCTAAACATTGAAATAAATCATATTCAACAACTCATTTTTTACAGTATCAATTTGCTGCGGATCAAATTTTGCAGTTTCACTTTTTCCGTGGAAATTTGTGGTGGAGCGCAACTGCTTCATTGCACGGAGTTCCTTTTTTTCTGTTCTGTTCTTTTCTTTTTTTTTTTTTTTGGGAAGAATTATGTTATGAAATAGTCAGACTCACTTCTCTTTCTCTCCGCCTGCTCTTATCTCTCACAGTCTCGGCTGTTGCTGTTGTGCTATTTTTAGCTTGAGAAAGTGTCCTGGCCGTTTGCAAGTTGCTTCTGTCAAAGTCTCTCAAAATGTGTGAAAGATGTGATTTAAGGCTTAAAGTTCAAAAATTTTTTCATGGTAGGTTTTGGAGTGTTTGGTATACTTTTCAGAGACAAACATAAATGTGAAATTAGTAAGTGATGAATTGTCTATAAAGTAAGATTGCACATATATATCTTTTTTTACACAAAATTACTATGACAAATATTATCATTTTTAATTTTTTTTTTACATTTTTTTACAGTTATTAGCAACCTTATTATTTGTTTTTTTTAAAAGAAGTATATTTTATATATATTTGATTATTGGATCATTTTTTGATTATTGAACTTTTTTTTAAAAAGCATAATTTTCAAACATTTACTCTGGAAAATGACAAATCGCTGTTGTTCTCAAGCATGTGCGCTGAAGAATGACAGCTCACTCTCTAGAGAGAAATCCTCTCAATCTCCTCCAGATTTCCTGGTGCTCTGGCACAAACTGGACTTTAGTGAGCACCACAGATTCTCAACGGGACTCAAGGCTTTCAATTCAAAGGCTTTGGTATTTCTTCACCAGAAGTGAGACTCATGCTAGAAGACAAAATATCAATCAAAAACCAGCATGTATCGCTGTTTTCAAAATATTCTCATTATTCTCTTTTTAACATTTTTTTTTTTCATTTCTTTAAGATTCCCAGTACCAAGCTAACTGAATCATCCCCACAGCATTATGCTACCACCACCATGTTTCAATGTGAAAATTGGTGTTGAATATCACTACCTTTGTTTTTTAAACACAAGCATCATCTGTATAGCAAGAAGACTCTATTTTTTGTGAAAACAATTTAATTGGCGTATGTGTTTCCAATATGCATAGCTTTTTTCCCAGGATTTCCCAGCTTTTTTCAACTAATGTTACTGACACATTGTTTCCACTTGTGCAAGACGGTTTGTGACTGACGGCATGGCGTACCTTGAGTAATTATTTTGAATTTGTAGGTTTGTACGTGGTTAGACGCAGCACGCACATCAAGGCGAAATGTCTCTCTTCAGATGACGAGACTTATGGGAGGCTTTTTTTCTGGCACTGAGATGCCGCTTTGAGACGACTGCTGCTATTTGGAAAAAAGTGAGAGATTAATGGACTGTGAGAAGGTAGAAAGGGATCTATTCTTCCTGCAGTGGAGGGAAATTCTGCAGAAATCTTTCCTTGTTAGACGAAGAGGGAAAGAAAGAGAGAGAAGGATCATAGCTGAGCTCTCTCAGGAGGACAAACAGCTTTCTCTTACTGAGCCTGACTACACCTGGATTCAAGACAACCGCCTCTGACTTTCTGTCAGGCTCACAAACTGTCGACATGAATGTACACTTCACAGACTCAATACTGCAGTCGAGTTTACTGAACTAAGATTGAATGAAACATTAAATTGTGAAGAAGAGGAAGGGCTGATGGATAAGAAAGCAATCCATCCAGCAATGAAGCACATTTATTGTTAAAAAAAGAATGAAAAAATAGGGATTTACACTATGTAAACAGTACCAAATTCAATTTCATCACTAACCGAAATAGCTCCATGCATTAGCTATTCAATTAGCTCTCGCTAGCATTAGTGTTAATGAACCATATATCCGCTTTTGTGAATTTGAAAAAGACTCGGGGTACTTGCTGACACGGAGGTGAGAAAATAACAGCGGTGGGCTCTTCACCGTGCACGCAGAACCGAGTACATACATATGCTGAACTACAGGGGGGCACAGAGACCACCGCAGGGAATTAACCTGTGTGCTTAGCAAGGTGATGATGCCTCTTTCTCGTATTGGAGGTGAATATATTAACAGGTAGAAAGCACAGGAGTAATATTTGAATAGATTAGCAGATGAGATGCTTAGAAATAAACTCAACATCTGTGTGAGAGACAAATCTTTTGTCTTCTAGTGTCTCGTCAAAGTGGAGTTTGCGCCACGGGATTTGAGTGTGAAAAAATGCTGGTTTGTGATGGTGATTTTACGTTTCTGGGGATGCAAATTTTTCAAATTGAATTTTAGATGATGGTTAGACTGGAATAATCTGAAATGTTTTTTCTAATATCTCACTGAAATATTGACGAAAATGTAAATGTTGTCACAAGTTGCTTTGGATGATTTAATCAACCAAAACAAATAATTATAAGTAAGAATAACTATGATAGTTAGAATAGAATATAAATAGAATAATTTATTTTAGTTTGGAAATTATTGTTAAAAAGAAAAATATGCAGAGATTTTGGGAGGGTAAATTGTTTATACTTTGTATTGATGTGCATGCCCCTGTATGTGTTCATTGTTGTAATCTCTAAGAATTAAAACATATTTTAATGAAGAATTCAAATTTCAACCAATGATTGTTCATGAAATATTCATTGAGTGATTGAATTCGTGTCCCTTTTCTTTCATGAATACAAACACGAACTGTGATGCATTTATGCTGACCGCTACAAATAGATTAACGAGCTAAAGATCTGTGGAATGTTAATTAATTTGATTATACGCAGTGGGCCAGGGGCTTGCAGTGGTGGGAGCGTAAAGGAAGGCTGGAGGAGAGAAGGGATGGAAGGACTTCTAATCTGGGATGGATAGGACGATGTAATGAAGTTTTGGCAGACTGACCACACCACACCTAATTTATAGTGTGTGCTGCCACATAGTCAATGCCGTTTTAATTCACCCCCCATACTGAAGCGTCCACCTTTCCCATCATTATCCCTTCTCATTAATGGAAATCTAATCACCCCCCCTCTTCACCACCACCATCATTCAATAAAATGCATTGTGAAGAATTAACTTCACTTCATGAATTGTTATTATTTTTGTTTCAATACAAACTGCTAATTAAAAAAAAGAAATAAACGTCCACATTTTACAAGCATCAGTTAGAATACATCTGATTTGGTATTTACTTTGCTTTTCTGTCATCATCTAGCAGCCTTTTTTATTATACGTTTGTTAACACAAAAGCATGTATTTTTACTTAAATTGTTATTGTCAATAGCAAACTAAAAGACTTTTTAATCTTAAGATTGTCTTGTTTGTCTAAGATTGTGTGTGTGTGTGAGTGTTTGTGAGTGTGTGTGTGTGTGTGTGTGTGTGTGTGTGTGTGTGTGTGTGTGTGT
>SOMO01000010.1:245817-260237 GCA_028128575.1 Paedocypris carbunculus | reverse complement strand
TATTTCTACAAAAGTGGAGTGGACTCAAAAACGATATTAAACTGAAAAATGTATTGGACTGTCTCAAAACCAGGACTGGATTCTCAAAAACTGTAATGGACTGACTGCAAACATGGACCAGAGTACACTTGAATGATGAGGAAGGACTAGACTACACTGGAATAACACTTCTTATTTCAGAACTAAAATGTCAGCTAGGAATGGCTGAAATGTTGCCCTTGGTGAGACTTGAAAAAAACAAACCTAATTCATTGCGCCACTGGAGCATGGAACTTACTAGGTAAACTGCCATTATTACAACCGTCTGTGGTGCAACAGGAAATGGTAAGAAACACATTTAAATAGCCAAATCCTGCGGCTGAAGTGGTCAGCGAATCAGCATTCAGCCACGAACAAATATCACTGGGCAGGCAACTTCTTGTGTAGTTAACATCTGTTTCACAAATTTACAAGCTTGGGTTTATGCCATTCAAAAATAGATCAAACACATAAAGCACAATTATGATAGTTATTATTTGCGTTGTTGAGTATCAAATCATAACTTACCTGTGTTTTCATCAGTTCTAATAACGGCACAAATGTCATTACCAGCGCAGGAAGTTAGAGGAATGTTGATATTTGTGCAATTCGAACCTTCACAATTGAGACACTGCAGCATTTCAGCTTTTGATCAAATGAGATTTTGGGTTAGGTTTTACACTTTTTACTTATTAAATTAATCTATTAAATTAATACTTGTTAAGTGTGCTTTTAACTTGCCTGAGTTGAATAAAAATACAGGAAAAAGAGCTAAATACAGCCACGTGTGGTATACCTGTAAACATAACAAGAATAACCACAGATTTAGAGTTTCTGCTGCTACCATAAAGTCCGGAGCAGTGGGCAGCCTGAGCCGTCACGTTTTATATAACTACTGCACTTTAGAACCTAATCTAAACTCACCTGCACCATGGTCCAGACTCTGAACAGTTTTTCTCAGTCAGCTTTATCTTCCAGGCTTTACTCTTACCAGTACTATCCTTCATGACCAACACTCAACAGTGCATTGACAAACTGTAGGTCAGGATTCCTATGACGTATGTACTTTACATGTGTGTGATTTTATTTCCTTAAAACTTTCCTTTGATACTACACTTTATACAGTTTTCACCACTTATCCAATAAAAAAAGTTCTGGATACTTTTAGCAGACACGTTTATAAAGATTTAAATCAAAAGTCAGTTATGCACAAACAAGTGGTGTTTAACTAAAAGCAATTTAAGACAGTGTCACAACTAACGTTTGTATTTAAAACAAACTCTTGTATTATTACATATTACTTAGAATAGAAAAAAAGGACATTTTTGAGTTAACGTTTTCTAAAGTAAAGTTTTTAACAGGATACAATTTACATTTGTAGATTTGTTGCAAGATAAGCAAATACAAGTAAATGCAGTATATGCATTTAAATTGGTAAATTAATGGACTATCCAAACAGTAAACAAAAACGGCAAACATCATTGCTGAAAATACAAAAACTTTCTACAACAAGTGTTCTACAAAAAGTGTTCAAATGTTAATATTTTTTTAATCTAAAAAAAATATTAAAAAAAAAAAAAATGTTAGAAAAAGATTAATTTGTTTGAAAAGATTCATCCTCTCCCCACCCAAATAATGACACGACAAATACAAAATGCATGACTTTATTAAGTCAATATTATATTCATGCATTTGTATATAATCTAAAATATATAATTGGAAATAAATAGTCATTACATTTTAGAATATTACTTCACAGCACCTTCACAACATGTACTGTTGTGCATAATTATTTATTTGTATATACGTATGTATGTTATGGCCAGAGGCCAATGTAGTGGTGACCGACACATTTCCAGACCATTTCTGAATTATTTTAAGGAACAGAAGCAAATAAATGCAAATGATTCGATATATGCAAAGCTGCTTGACATGCGCCTCATTTTTATATATGATATATATATATCAGGGATGTAACAATATTTCAAGGTACAATAGAATGTAGTTGGCCTACAATATAAAAGCAAAAATAGAGGGAAGATATTATTTTATATATCATTGACCTGACGCATTTACATTATGTCTGAGCCAGTAGCTAGCCGGAGGTTGATGTAAACATTGCTTGAGTTTGAGGAAACACAGTTAGTCTTTAACTTGCGCAGCCTCAGTTTCCTGCTGGAAGAGGACGAGAGGCTGTGTACCCTGAACCATCTGTGGCTGCGAGGGAAAAAGTTACCCCATCAACTTTATTTGGCAGGATGTCTGTAATGTTTAGGTTCTCACCCTTTATTGTCAGTTTCAAAGTAAATGGTCTTCTTATGAAAAACAATGCCGCCATTTCAAGTCTTTTCAAAAGCCCCAAAAAGTGTCAGACTCCTGTCACGCTGATAGTCTTAAGGCCAAAAACATTACATTTCTAACGTGTGCGTCATGTGCACACCAAATGATTCTTCTACACTGAAGTCAGTCGAGTAACTGCTCGGAATTTCAAATTAGGTATACAGTATATACGAAAACTACAAAAATTGCTTCGTTCCTGTACAGTCATCTAGTTTTTCTTGCTTGCCGTCTTAGAGCTTAGATTTTTTTTTTTCAATTTGTTAACAATATTGAAATATATATGGTGACATTCTACTGCAATTCATATTGTATTCTAAAAATAAGTATGTTACACCCCATATATATATATTTATACACAATGTATATTTAATGTATATATACATACACAGATCTTTAAATGGATAACTACATTCCATGAGCACACACAAACATTGTGTGCGTGCATGCAGTGTAGTTATTTAGTTGTAAAATAACAAACATCATAATCATAGTAAATGCTTCTTTGCCTTCAAAGTAAAAGAAACAAAGTAAAAGCGCAACAACACTTTTTTTTTTTTACAATTTATATGATATTGATAATACTTCAGTCGTTTAGAATATGTGGTAAACACCGCGAATAAGTTATGTCGAAATGATTGGGCCGCTTGCTTAGTAAGTGTTATTACTGAAAGGTGAATAGTAATTAGTAAATAGTAATGTTGTACTGGATAAGGCAACAGAACAGAACATCATTTACACAACATTGTGCTGAAAAAGTCTTTAGATTGCTCATTGCGGGGTATTAAAAACACATGAATGGAGAAACACAATCTGGAAGAGTAGCTGAAACAAAAACACAAAGAGGAAGACACGTTGTTTATTCTAAGTCTGAGCTTAGAAACGTCCATGGGGGTTGAATTACAGGAAAGTGCAAGAAAAATAAATATAGTGTGTATACTATACATTTCTGCAATAACATTCATAGATCACGCGTAATTGTTTAACAAAAATAGAATCATGTTACCTGAAAAATAGAAGGCCAAAACACGTAACAATGTACCATGCCTGATCCACGCAAAGGTAATAACGTTATATAGCTACAGTAGCTGTGCTTCAGGGTATTTAGGGAAGTCCACCCTCCATCTTGGACTGGCATACACAAGTACATTTCTCTGGCTTTGCGGTTTCTCATAACCCCAACTGATCCAGGTAGAGTATTTCCAAATGTCTTTCTGATAGTAAATCTGGTATGAGGCAGTAGAGAGATGAACCGGACAAGGCCTGGACTCAGAGAGGAGCTGTAGGTTCTGTGATTGCTTCTTGATCCATGTGAGATTTCAGAAGGTCCACAATCTCAGGATGGGATGAGGTTACAGCTATTGACAGAGCTGTATGTTCATCCTAATGTACAGGGGTTTAAAACCAAGGAGTCAAGTTTGACAAGTATTCATAGCAATATTCATGTTGACCACTAAGTGGCAGTGTTGCTGTATCGTGAATCTGTCCAGTGCCTTCATGATGGGTGAAGGGTGCTCATCTTACCTTATCTGTGAGTGAGATGTTACACTCTGGATTTTGCAGAAGAAGTTTTGCTATCTCTGCATGGCCATGCTCACACGCACACATTAAAGCAGTAGAACCATCTTTGTCCTGTATGTTCACGTCCGCCCCGCAGTCCAAAAGAACTTGCACCATCATCGTCCGGCCATGGCTAACTGCAAGCATCAGTGCTGTTTGTCCCGACTAATGGAGAACAATAAGAAAACAACGTGAAAAATATTGGAAATTAAATATTTATATTATATATTTATGATACTTTTATGTATTAATATTCTCAATGTCAATTGATATAAAACACTAAGATCAAATCAANAATTAGTAGTGAGATATGACACCAGATCTTTCAAAAAAAAAGGTTTAGAGTTTCGTACCTCCTTGTTATAAAATTATGAATATACAGATGTTTGGGACCACACGTATCACTAAATGTACAAAATACGCCATTGGCATTGTTTCATGTGATTGACAAGTGTGTAGGTGATTAGTGTGCTCTTGCTGTACTTGGCTGGCTCTTGCGTTCATATTGCCCATTCTGAGTAACTGCTGAGCCACCTCCATGTCTTCAGGGCTTTCTGCTGCAGTGAGAGCTGCCAACATTATAGCCGTGTAGCCAGCCTTGTTCTGATGATCCACCTCACACAACCCTGAGGAACATACAAGTCACAGGCATTCTAAAAGCATCCAGGAGTGCAGAAATGCAGAACAAACACATGAAAATAACTTGATGTAATAAATAAATAAATACAATTGTGTGCATAAATACACTGTGTAAATGCATATTCTTTTTTCTTGTGTAATTAAGCAGAAACATGTAAAACACCCCTTAAACGTCAGAGAATAATATAAGAGAATAATGGAACTGTACCAAGAGACGTGTATATATAGAAAAAGGCAGGCAGGCAGACAGGCCAATGAGTGATGGATGAATGGAGAAAAAGAGAGACAAAACATTATATGACAGACAGAGCGAGCATAGGTGGTAGGACATGACAGGCAGACGCAGATATAGATAGATATATAGATAGATAGACAGACAGACAGATAGATATAACAGAGATTATATACAAATATGACAGACAAACGTATAAGGATGGCAGATGAAATAGACAAAGAGATATATAGAGATGACTGACAGACAGATAGACAAAGATATATGGAGAGGGCAGAGAGGCATTATTTTTATTTCTAGAGCTAAACATATTGCCTAATTATTACATGATATAATAATGTACAATTATTCTAAACCGACAATGTAAATGTCCTGTACCTGTGTCTAAAAGCAGTTTAACCACAGAGAAGTTGGAGTGGGAGACACTGTAGTGCAGCGCCATGTTGCCATTGCCGTCTGCCAAGTTCACTATGTAGCGCAGCAAAGTTGGCGTATGGAAGCCCACCTCCCTCAGGTAGACAGTCACCGTTTCAGTCTGGGACTCCTTCTGACTGGACACACGGAACCATTCCTGATACAGCACCATCAGAACCTGCCGCTGAGAGTTACACAATGAGTTATGGGCTACATACCCAGTGCCTTTAGGAATTGAACACCTCGCGTGTATGTGTGTGTGTGTGTCCACCATCATGGGCCAGTGGTAAAATACCTACCATTTCTTTATTTGGAGAAGCTACTTCATCCATGCGATCCTTCAGGAAATGACAAGCAGCCATGAAGTTGCTGTTTACTAACTCACTGCAACAAGATGGTGAATATTTCTGTTAAATTATTATTTTTTTTTCTTTTTTGCTGCTTATTGACCAGCCACGTTTGAGAGAGGAAACATTATTATTTCCGGATAGAACTATTCATTAAANATTTACAGCAAACTCAATAATGGACGGTAAATCTGTATTTGACTTGATGAAAGTCAATGGTGGCATCATCATAGACTGCGGGATGCATAATCTTGGACGATGACGGAATATATATAAAAAAAAAAAAACATTCAAAACAAAGTATAGAGAATGAGGCAAAAATGATGCTTGAGAAATAGTATGAAAATACAAAGTGTAATGAATTGTGTCCCCCAATATACTTTAAATTCAGTGTTCAAACGCCTCGTTTAAAGTAGGTTTTGTTCTTGAAGATATTGCAGCAGCACTACTTAAAGAATATTCAGTTTAAATCTCAGACATATGTATGGTTAATCTGTAACACCTTCCTCATTCCTCCACTCTAGACTATTCAAAGACTATTCCTCATTTTAACAGAAGCATGGAAGAATAATCCTCCCGGTTATCTTGTTTGGCCAAGCAGCTCTAAGCGTCCAGCCTATTGTTGAGGAGGAATCCATCAAGACGCCTGATCAGTGGGCATATTAAACCTGTCAATCAGCGTGTGCCTTCCAGCCAGATGATGGGCAGAACAAAGGGCAGCAGTGTTTCTGATTCAGAACAGTGGCTCCTGCCTGTGGCCAGCGTGTCTGAAGGGTCACTGCACACTTTCAAGGAATAAGCCAGCTCATATTAGGAGCTAATTAGATTTTCACACCAGATTAAAATATGGAAAGAGTCTAAAGATGGAGAAATATAACAGCTGAGGAGGAGAAATATAACAGCAGAAGTCTGAAACTTTCTCACTTTCTGGCTTTTTGATGGAAGAGACATCAGCTTTCGACTGACTTTCAACTGAAATCAGCCAGAAGGTAAGGTGATGGTGGCCGTCTCTCTCTCACCTGACAGGCTGCTCCTCCTGGGGACTAATGACGGCATGGCAGACATCAGCCTCGGCCGCCTCTGCCGGCTTGCAGTCCCCATCCTCCCCAGTAGCAGCAGCCTCCTTCACAGCCATTTCACTTTTCTCTCCCTTCTCGACCTCAGGTTCCGAACTATCCACCTCCTCATCCACGTGCTGATCTTCCTCTCCACTGGAGTCCTCACTGGACGTGGTCTCATAGCTGGACACAGAAATAACTTCAGAGGGGGTCTGGATCCTGTCAAACTCCTTGAGCACTGGCCACTTCCTTCCGTTTGCGTGTGTGTATGTGTGTGTGTGTGTGTGTGTGTGTGTGTGTGTGTGCGTATTTGAATTGAATTGAATTGAAAAATCCTTTATTAGTCCCACAGCGGGGATTTTACAGTTATACCTAATTGTATTGGTTTAAATTAATTGTTATTTCTCTAAAACTTGGGAATTACAAATATTCTAGGCTCTAGAGCTTAAAAAAAGTAAAGAAAAATGTATTCTTAGATTAATTTCAAAATTATTAAATCCGATCGGAGTCTCTTTATATTGAGTCTCTATATATCTCTTTATATACTCTTTACATTCTTAAACCAATACTTTTATTTACAAATTTATAACACGTACGTAGTTATAATACATTATGGTTTTATACTGTTTACAAAACACACACACACACACACACACACATCTGCCCTATTTTAGACGAAAATATTTTGTTTAATGTCTTTTTAATCAGCATTTTAAACCATATTTCTTCTGTGCAATGATGGTGTTCTGTTTTTTTTTTTTTAAGAAACTTCTTACATACAAGTTTATTGTGTTTTTTACTGAACAAGAGGTCCTGTCTGAGCTGTAGAATAAATCGAGATGAGTGGAGTTCACTGGCCCTTAAGAAGCGTTCCCAATATATCAAAATGTGCTTTTTGCGCAACAGATCCAATCTCGAAATTGGATCGGGACATCCCTAGTTTAAATATAGTTGGATTTTCAATTGTTTTGTTATTGTAATTACTTTACAAATGATTTTACCTGAAAAGAATACAACTCATTTTGATGTTTTGTGGGGAGAGAGAGAGAGAAGAAGAAGAGGAGAGAAGAAAATAAATCTCTGCTAATTATGGTAAATGAACACGCTGTAAACAGACTTTCAAGTGAAAGAGTGTTTACAAAAGCTGTTCAAGAGAAAAGGACCAACTGATGGATCGTGTGTGGTGAGTCTCGCTCAAGAATGCTGGTCCTTCATGAATGTGTTGATGTCTAAAGAAATTACCCTCAGGAATTCCCACAACTCCTCCAGCACTTAGGGGAATGTAGACCTGCAGGTCACATGACTACGGTTCTTGTGATGCTGAGTATGAGGGCCTCTTTTGGAGTGCCTTAGATTCGTTTTGCATAGGTAATCTCCAGATAAAAACTGCTGCAGATATACTCATAAGTTTGAAAAAAAGCATCCCATATTTTAAATGTAAATACATTTTATATATTTTGAGATATTTTCAAATTTCAACTAAAATGTCAAGCATTATTTCAATAATATGTGTAGTTTATGCAATTTAAATTACCATTATAACAGTCCAATCTAACTGCAGTTATTTAATATGTTTATGTCAGTGTACTGGACTGTTTTCCAATGAATTATCTGAATTGAATCTCACATCCCTCACAGGGGACAGTGAAGTTTAAGTATAATGGTTTTCTTAAAATTATTCTAAAAATCACACTAAGGCAAACTAAACTTTAGGCCTCTGATGTCATGGATGTTAAAGTAAATTCATCCTTTACATAAAAACACCAACTATAATTCTGTAGTTCAAATGAATGGTGTCATTTGGTGATTTTATGTACATCGCATTAAAAAGCAAACTTTTTGTTCAAGGCAAGCAGTGCAAAATGCAAAAATCAGACAAAAAAAAAATCATACCCTCCATTCACACCAACAAACTTTAAATTCTTCTTGGTTCCGCCATTTCCCTGCTTCTCAGGGCAGTCATTCTTCTTCATGATGGATTTGAGTCCTGATATGGGGGAGATGGTCAAAAGAATGAAAAAGCTAACAAAACCGCCTTCACACAACATTTGCCAAAATAATCATAACTAGATTGTCTGTTTCCTGGAAGAAATATAACAAGTCCACAGAGTCGGTTGTACTCATTCATAATGTAACACACCAAACTGTGAAAACAACTGTATCGGGAAAAACTGATGTTTAATTCAAATTGAAACATGTTCATTCATCATAGAGTCATACTTTTTTACTTGCCACATTTTTCACATGTTCCAATCCGTTTCATTAGAGTTAAGGAAAGGAAATAGTGAGAGAAATGGTCAGGTATAGTCTGGACCAAATTCAGAATTTGATCACACATCAAAAACACGCACACATGTTTTTGGACTTGTTTTTGGACTTAAAAAACAGAGACCCAAAAACAACCCACTGCCTCAAACTTGAGGGTTGAATGGGTCCTCCTCACTCATTTTCATTTTTCTATTGCTGGGCCTTGTCAATCCCAGCAACTCTGAACCTGGGTTGCTGTGAGGGGACATCAATATCCATCACGCCATCACGCATGTTATATTTTAGTTCGAGGTTGTAAGTAAAATTAAAATAAAACTGTTCTTGGAAAAATATAGTTAGCTAAAATATCATTCAAAACATACATTTTTACTTTTCTATTTTAGAGACCAATTATGACAAGAAATGCTATCAAAAAACATCAAAAGACAACTGTATTCATGTACATTGAAAAGGACTAAATGGGTTTGCATGGGTTTGAGACTAAAAGCATGAACTTATAGCATTTCTGAACTAGTACTTGACATGTGGTGAGAAAAACAGCTTTATCCTACCTGACTGGCGGGCCGCGGCTCCTTTCTGGACCGGGGAGTAAAAGGCTGACAGGGCGCTGAGGGAACCTCTCAGGTGGCTCTGGATGGAGCTTATTTTGGAGGAATGAGGTTTTTGAGAACTTTCTCCTTTTCCATCCTGACTGCCACTTCCCAGACTGGCCCATTGCTCGTTCAGAAGACCCTGTATACGGTTTACAACCTGACCAATGGCCGCAGGAGAAGCTGCAGCTTCAGATACCCTCTGAGATTGAGGATCCTGTCCTTGTGTTTCTTTTGGTTCTTGCGTTTTATCCGTCTCAGCACTGGTTTCTCCACTTGCTGTTACTAAGCATCCTAAACTTTCCTGTTCTACAGATCCACTCTCTGGGACTGAGGGCTTAGAGGCTTCATCTTCATTGGCCATAGTCTCAATCATCACACTTTCTACCATCACATATTCTTCCGTGTCACTCTCTGAAACTACATGTTCAACAATGTTGGTGTCGGTTATCTCACTCAAGGCAATGCCTTTAATTTGACCTTCTGCCTGATCTTCAACTGATTCTGCAACCTCTAGTAGTGAATCTTCTTCAGGACAATTCAAATGACCAGGGGCTTCAGTCTCAATTGCCTGGTCACACATGATTAGCTCTACACCAACAGTCTTCTCTGCTGTACTTACTTGTGCTAAAACCTCCATGTCTCTTGCTTCAACCACAATTGTCTGAGTGCTCGAACATGTGGAGGGTTTACTTTCTGGACTGGGAAGAGGTTCTGTTGAGACTGATTTTTCCAAAAAGTTTTTGCCTTCTGTAGAAACAGCGGCATCACACATGATGGCAGGTTCAGCCGTTTCAACAGGATTTTGGAGTTGCTCATCGATCAGTTCCTGTATCCTCTCGTCCTTTTGTCGATTCTCATCCATCTGATCTTTCAGTAAACTGTTGGTCTTTTCCAACTCGCAACTGACTTTTCTCAGACACTCTTCCAAAGTTTTCAATTTGGCTTCCAGCTCGTGATTAGTGAGAAGCTCCTCTCGACTCTGTTGGGACATTGCGTCTTCATTGATTTGCTCTTGTACAACGTGTCTCTCGACAGACTGAGCCTTTTCTGGAATCGATGTACTATCAGATGTAGCAGCTGATGGCTCTGGTTCCGTAACCCCAGAAAGTGTGGGCTGTTTGTCTTCTATCAAAGTTTCCATTGATCTCTCTTGCTTTTCATCCCGCTCAGAAATATTCTTTGACTGATGCTCTTCAAGAGTGGCTTCCTGCAGGTTCCTTTCTGCTTCATCAGGATCAGTGGGAGTTTCTGCTTTGTCTATCAGGATCACTGGGACAGACATTGGCGTTGGCACTTGTTCTTTTTCAGATTCTGTTTCAATTAGGGATTTGTTGTCTACTGTTGTAACACTCTGTTCCTCTGTGTCTTGTTCTCTGGTTTTGTCTGATTGTGCTACGTGAGATTTTATACGATCACCTTCAGATGACGTGTCTTTTCCTTCAAGTACAACTGTGTCTTGAGGTTTAGTTTGAGGCACTTTGCTCTCCTTCAACTCTGAACGATCCTGTTTGGTTTGCTGAATTTTCAGAAGCAGTTGCTCTCTCTCGGTTTTGAGTGTGTATATTTGAGATCTCAGCTCGGGGATGGTCCTCACTTGTTCCTCTAACTCGCGCACTCTTTTTAGCGCAGCTGTGATCTGTTGATGTAAGCTGGCCCTGTCCTGAGGAACACTGCCTCGTCTGTCTCCATCAACTGGCCGAAAAAGTTTGTCTGCAGAGCCATTTTGTGGCTGTGAGTACGGCTCATCCGTTGAGTCTGATCCTTTTCTGCGTGGGACATTACCAGGCATGCTAGAAGCTCTTAGTAGATGAGGCCTAACATTCAAGCCCATAGATTGTTCACTCTGAGAAGGAATTACAGATGGAGACTGTTCCAAAGGCTTGGCGGAGTAGAAGACACCACCACCAGGCGACTTTGAATGGCCAGGAGACGTGATTTTACTACTGCTGTCAGAAGCTCCATCACTGGCTCTGAACTCAAAAAGCTTCTGAACTTCAGTAACACGCGACTTGGGTTTTGAACCTAACGTGGAAGTATTTGACCAGGTATCTTTGACGGCAGGTCGAGCCCCATGCCCGGGAAGGCTGAAGTTGCGTGGCAGTGTGCTGTACTTTGGGCCTCTGTTCTTGCGCTGGATGTGCACTCGTTTGATTGTGTTTCCCTTTTCGATGTCATCTACATATTTCAGGAAGTCCAGATCTAAGTGAAACCCATAAGGAGTCTCCACAGAATATGGCAGTTGCTTCCTCTGTGCGCCACTCTCAGAGGTCTTGGTAGGAAAGCCATTTGCTGAAATATAAGAATGTTGCAGTTCATATTTTGCATAAGAATTGCTCCCTAAACAGAAAAATGTTAAACATGTTTTAAGAAAATCAAGACTGACTTATTGAAAATAGATGTGATGATTAGCATTTAAAATGATCTTAAAGTACTTAAGTAGTTTAATCTATAGAAAATATCTGTAATATAAAATGAACAACATTTCAACTAATGCAATATGATATGAGAAAGAGTCTACACAAGATAAGAAAAACAGAAAACCTCACCACTTTTTTTGTCCATTATTTTGCTATTTCAGGATCATGAGTAACTGAATCCCTGCTAAAAAAGAAATGTATTAAATCACATTTTTAGTGAATATCAACACTCCCAGAATTAAAAACATTCCCCAGTATTAAAAAAAAAACCCATAGATGTCATTATTCTGCAGGTGAAAATTAACTTGCAAACGTTTGTCACTCATGTTTTCATATCATAACTGTGCTTTGGTAGTAATAAAGTATAGTATGGTAGACTTTATTATGTTTTAAAATCTACTGTGAGACTAGTCAAATAAAATGTGAAATGGAATTTTTTTAGAGGCTTGCGAGAAACAGTAATTTTTTTTCAAGCTCACAGATGCAGTATAGGTGCTACATCTGTGAGCTAGATGTAGACATAGTAATTAGCTCCTAGATATAGTAGCTAATTAAAACTATCGCTGTCATAACAAGTAACGCTTCATGCAATATGCATTGCACAGATGCTTTGATCGCAAGTAACAGAAAAAAATACTGAGCAGAATGATTAGACTCAATAGATTCAGTAAAAAAAAAAACTTCCATTTACCGAAGTTTTCAACACATAAGCCCTGTAGTAATCTGAGCTTGATTGACAAGAGAATACACCAAATCCGACACTGCAAGGAGCTTTAAAAAAATCAAGCTTCTTAAGTTCTACTGGAACATAAAAGAGGCGTGTAGAGCGAGGATAAAAAGTCATCAGCAACTCACAAAATAGCTAAATTACATTTAAATATACAGGATTAATGTACGCAAGATAGAATTTAACAAGTAACTACTACATAAATTCATGGTGGTATCCACAAGGAATAAGAAAACTCTGCCCGTTTAGTTTAATAAGGAACAATTAGAGGGAGAAAATACATGAAAGAGCAAGTGGGAGAAAGATAAGTGGAAACTTTTTGTCAAAGGAGAGAAAAAAAAATTAAGTCAGCCTTTTATAGAAATATGGTTTTAAATTATCTTGGTTATATTCTGTTGTCTGAACTCAAGATCAAAGACTTTACTATTTCTTCTTGAGATTTTAACGATTATTTGAATACAGAAATCAACAGATACCAAATCAAAACATGAACATGATCTTTATGGGATATCTTATATGGTTGTGGTAGATTTAATTTAATCATACTAATCAAATTGCTTCTCTGAAGAGGGGAAGGAGGAAGAGAAGGACATCTATTTAATTAACTTTCTTTGTAAATGAAGCTAAATGCACACAGGCTTAAAGCAGACGCACAAGCTCAGCACAGCCTTTGGGTTTGCTGATGCTCTGAAATAAACACAAATAAAACAGTCACTAGACTCTGCCAAAGCCACCTGAAAAGACACGAACACATCTGTGACGAGCAAGGAAATACTTGTTTCTATTTCTTTCCATCTTTATTGCCTTGAATTTGCAACATTAATGCATAATGGAGTTGAGTGGAATGGAAATTCAGTTTGGAATTAATAATAAATACAGCTTTTAACAGACTCAAGGTTGCACTGACTTAAAATAAATACAGTTCATAACATCCAGACCAAGTGCAGTAGAAACTATATGATCAGTGGAACATTAGAAAATATATAAGTTAAATGAGTAAGCAATTTTAAACAAATATGAGTTGATACAGGGAACGTCTTAGGTGCTGGTTGAAGATCTGAGGTTCTGGATGTGTAGGGTGGAAAGGTGAAGGAGAATGTCAGAATTATATGGAGGTGGGAAATCTATAATTCTCTTTAGAGAAATACAAGACACTTGAATAAAAACATAGACAAAAGACGTTCTCACACGTCACAGTTTTTATCAAAATTGTTTGTTCAAACAAATATGCTTCACTTCTTATTTCATCAATTTTGTGATCTTCTTCCCAGAAGCATAACTACTTCTCCCCTCATAGCTCCCAACCAATGATAATAAACTTGGACTTAGAGAGCTTTATTGTCATTGTCAGAACAATTAAATTCTGTTTGGCAACTCAGCACTAGCAGCAAAGGAAACAGTCAACAGGTAACAAATTAACAAGAAGGCAACAAATCAACATCACAGCGTAACAACAGTAACGTGCTTCACAAAACAACATCACAACATTGACGTAACAACAATAATGTGCAAACAGCAATACACAAACCGAGAGGGAAGCAGACAAGCTGCTCTTCAGCTACAACACTGGCTCTGAAGAGTTTGATATGAGGGGGAGTTTGAAAACATCAAACATCTGTCCTGCTCATTTCAGGAAAGTTATAATGAAAAATGCTCTTTGTCTTTGTCTTGTCATAACCGCAGCCACATAGCTAACACCAACAATCCAGACGATAAATTGAATAAAAAGCAACAATTCTCTTACATATTACACGTGCGCTTTGAGACAGTTAAAACTGTGAAAAGCGCCCTACAAATACTCATTATTATT
>SOMO01000010.1:183228-197610 GCA_028128575.1 Paedocypris carbunculus | reverse complement strand
TTTATCTAGCAATAAAACCTCAAAGAAAATGGTACATTGATTACACGATTGCCTGCAAGATTTCATTTGTTGTCAATGCTTAGTACTAAAAATAATATCAAAATAATAAATGATATACGTATATAGTATATAAAAATAACATAAATAATATGATATTTAACAAATGTTAATTAAAAATGTTAAATATTACACATTACACAACATTCAGAATTCAGAGAACTAGATCTTACTTTGGCAGTGTCCGATTCTTTAAAGACCATATAAGGTTCGGCACATTCTCCAATATCGCCCTGCTGCAGAACCTTCTCCAGCTGCAAAGATACACAACAAGATTATTGAATAACAAGAAAAACCCAAAGCAGAAAAGTGAAGGATAAACTAGGTCTCATTTTATTTTTCGGAACAGTGTGCAAAAATACATTTCTTGAAGTGCTAAATAGACTACAAACTATGTTAGTGTCATAAGGCTCTAAGAAATCATGCATAAATTATAAGAACAATGCAGTGCAGCAAACCGGCCTTTATGACGAGAAAGACATCTTGAGAAGGGTATGTGATGGAGAAAACTGCTGAGCGAGCCAGAGTAGAAATAGCAGCAGACGGGATATGTGGTCGCAGCATGGCCTTTGTCTGCTCAGAGTTCAGGTCAAAGTAAAAGTTCTCTGATATCTGCGAGTTAAGAAAGAGGAAGATTGTCAGATAAATGTACAATGAGACGGATTCTGCTACCCTCTAGTGCCAAAACCAAACCTGTGCAACAACTACAATTACATGTAGATATTAATTGGACAGCCACTTTCATCCAATTCTAAAAAATAAAAGATTAAAATCTCACCTTTTTCTTTTCTTTAACATCATATAAGGCCAAACTTGCAAATATAGGCTCAATTTCAATTTCAAACCTACAAAGCAAATAGACATGACCAATAATGTAATTCTTAATACATTTGACTAAATAGAAAAAAAAAACGCCCCCTTACTTTAAAGATAAACACTTGACAAGAAGCCTCTGCCCAAAGTGTTCTTTTGGGACATCAGGCACACAGTGACGCTCAATCGGGTCATCCTTCAATACAAAAGTAATAATTGTTATTTACTCATGAATTGTCATGTATTGCGCCATAAAACACATTGACAAGTAAGAATAACTAAACCTCATCCAGAGCAGGATGCAGCGCAAAGAGTTCTCGATGGCGGTTCGTTTTGCGCTGGTCTTCATTGTGGCGGTCTATTTCCTCATTGGGTACTCTGTCCAAAAGATGTGGCAGGAGAGCGTCAGGCTGGGAGTTCTTCAGGTCAAAGATACTGCAGGCCCAGCTTCCTCGTGGGGTGTCATCGATTGACATGGACCTTCTCTTAAGGTCATCCTGCACAAATCACAAATGTTTAGTTGAATGGGAAAACAAAGAATGGGATAACTTTGGAGCTTTACCTGATCATCTTGATAACTGCTGTGATCTGGCAACTCATCAGACTCAAACACTTGTTTGGCTAAACCTCTTTGTCTCTCTTTCTGCTTATCCAAAGTGTTGGGATTGAAAGCTGTGCCAAGCTTGTGGTACCTGTGCACACAAAACACATTCGTCAGTCTTCTTGGATGACAAAAGCATTACAAAATGCAACCAAATGTTTCGCTCTCTCACTCACTCACACCAACACACAGTCATTTTATTTTACACGTCATGACAAGCTGTGCTGAAGACTTGTTTAATTTATTGTAACAATAGTTTTGATTAAGTTTGCTTATAACATGCTTATTTTACGTCAATTACATTAATGCAAATACAAAAATTAAAAAACATATAGTTGAAATCAAAATGAAATCTTATATTGTTTTTCAAAAGATGCACTAGTCAAATGTTATAGTCTCAATTACAAAAGCTATGATTACATAATCCTTCAATACAGAGATTTTAATATTGCATGTTAACTGTGTACTTTTTTGTAGTAAAAAGATACAAAAGAAGCTAAAACAAAACACTTACATTGATGAAACACACTAATAAAATAAATTTGTAAAGTAACTACTCAAACCTACTTTGTTGTGAAAATTGTAATAAATGCATACAATTTCAAATAAATAGACAGAAATGGTCATTGCTTTAACATTGTCAAAATGTGGGATTTAAACATCAAGAGTAAATATCAAGAGTTTCAAATGCATACTTTAAACAAAACATGTCAAGCCATGTATGTCACTGTGTGGAAAAAAAACCCATCACAGTAGTTACTTATTTTTAAAGCATAGAAAACCTTCTGTTTTCCAACGCCGCACACACAATAATACATTGACTAATTTGAATAGATGCAGTTTAACAACCGTAATCTGTCTGGGATTCTTATTGAATTACATTTCCACAGTTGGGAAATGTCTTGCAAAACAGGGCAAGAAAATGTCTAAACTTGCATCTTTAAGTTAAAAACCTTGTCTAGAGTAACTTATTACAGCAAATGACTACATTAAAAATATGTGGCCGTTTTCTGTTTCTATTTGTATTAAAACAACATCCTAATGACTCTCTGCAAACTCCGTAACAGGAACAACAAAAACATATTTTCTCGTGTTTTTTAACAGCTTTTTTTNCAAATGAGTAGCACTCCGCTCGCACACACACGAGTCGCACATTCTCTTGTCTCAGCTCTCATATAAGAGCGGCTCTTCTAGTCTCTATTTGGCGTGATGCTTCACAAATAAACGAGTCACACGATGGATTTCGAACATAGTATTTATTGCCAAACCAAGAGTTAGCGTTAGCCGTCGCCTCTTTTCCCTTAAAGGGGCAGAGCACTTTTCCCACAATTCTTTAAAATTATAATGCAGCCATACCAATTACAATTTAAACCTTAAACATAAATTAACAATAGCTTAAATAGATTAATACCAACATAAACAAACAGGGTTACTTGATTTTTAGGTTTCCTTTACCACCAAGAATGTCTGAATAGTTTTATTATTTCTATTGGATTAAAGAGCATCTGAGGGCATCTCTTCTATCATTATTTCCCAGCGCCGCTTCAGTGTCCCGATGGGCCCCAAATAACCACAGTTGACTTTATATGAAACCCAAAATTGGGTTTCTACTCATTTCTATTTTTTCACTTTTCTCTCATTTCTTTCCCCCGACTTATAAGGGGGTCTAAACAAAATACCACAATCTCACAGCTGAAGTGGGGGGGTCGACTTATAAACGGATCGACTTATAAGCGAGTAAATACGGTAAATGTTTCAAAATAGCAAACAAAAACGTTTTACCTAGTAACATCTAAATAGTTTTTTTCCTACTTGGAGGACACACTTACCCCTCATCTGGCACTGCCTGGCCAAGAGTTCGGCATTCACGTGGAGTATAAAGCACTTCTATATCATCAGGAGGAAACTCAATCAAATCTCTCAGGGGTCCAGACTCTATAATGGGTGGGTGCGTGATCAAATACTCCTCAAAATCAACTGGCTCTACTGCCTCCGTCAAGGGAATCTGTGTAGACCAAAAGCAAGTCTTACAAACCCAAGTGCAAACAAGAGTAAGTACAGTGCTTTTTTTCCAAGCTTAAATTGTTGCATTGTGAATATAATTGTAATCAAAGATGTAGTACTTACAGCATTGGTGGCCGCATTGCCACTAACACCGAGGTTCTTCAGCAGGTGAGGTGAGCTTCCATACTGACCAGCAATTTGTTTTCTAACCTCAGCCGCTACAGTCCTGTACAAAAAGTGTTCAATATACTTACAAAATCAAAGATGAAAACTGTGTAAAAGGCTACTGTGAAACAGCAAACTTGGAAACATTTTTTTTTTTTACAAAATTACAAAGTAAACTGTTTATTGTGTGTGCTTTGACAGTGAACACTGCCAGCCCTCCTACCAACAAAGTGCATTTTAAAGACTATTACAACCTGGTGTTTGTTGGCTCTAGCAGGACCGTTATGAAGACTGGGCATTCCACAAGTGAGTCTACAGTAATGCTATTTACCGAATTGCTGACTAACACTACGACCATTTCTGTGCTGTGTCTAAACCCTTTTTGGTTGTCATAGTTGATCAACTAAAGGCTTGTTTTGCAAATATGTCGATTAAATATACTGAATCTTTATGCTCCAAGTAGAATTATAGAAGTAGAATTATACTCTCTGTATTATGATCAATACATTTTTTTTTATTAAAAAATAGTCATCAAACACATTTATATGTGTTTTTTAAGTAATGTTATCGACAAAGACAGAAGGTGCCACTTGGTCTCTGCTTAAGAGATCTAATCACACTAAGCTGACAAAACAACAAGGCAAAGGAATTTAAGTGTTTGGGAAAACCCGGAAATCCAGAGAACATGAAGAAAGCTTGTGCACTGAAAAAAAATCTTAAAGAATATACCAATTCTTTTTGCGCAAAGTAAAATTCACTGCTATAATATTAATTAAAACTCATAACAGAATTTGGGATTTTTCTCATTTGAGTCTTTCAATTTACGTTTGTTTAATGAAAATCAATTTTATACTCTAACCTACAATATGCCATACAATATCGTGATCGCTTTATCTAAAATATTGTGTGTAGTCAAACAGTTGGAATTTGGAAAACGTTGGCATTTTAAATCCTAATTGTTCTCTTATAAACAAAACAAGCCAATCATTTTGTTTATGAGCCATTTTGCATCAACACAGTCTTTATAATAGAAAAAATATCTCATTTAGGTCTCAATACTGTACTTTCTTTCACGGTACGAAAACTGTAATTATAGAACAACTGTATCTCGTGCATCCTGATCTGTCAGTCTGTCAAACCATCATGTCTTTGTTTAGGATCAGATTGGGCTTTGTTTAGTAAACGTGATCCCCACACTACTCAACAAAGGGGCAAATACGGATTACAAATCGGATAATAAACAGTGATTTTCATGCAGCGGCACAAAGGCATCACAGTACGGTTTTGTCTGTAGGGTGGGTCGCACGGGCATCTCTATGGCCGCGGCTCAAATACACATAAGCACGCTACACAGACGACATTTCAAACTCGAGAATACATTCAAATGGAGTGTCTGGTTAGCGGCTCACTGGCGTTAAGGGTCGCGGGGAATAACCCTGTCTCTGTTCCAGCCAAATCAACGCCTAGGCCTGCGTTGGGATTTTTTTTTAGGAAATACTGGGAAGCAGGGCTGCATGAGGCGACAGACAAAGAATGATAGGACGTGTGAGGTAGGCAATATAAAAGAGCAACGCCGTAGTTGTAGAAAACGCATCGAATTTCCTTACCTGCTGATTTTCTGGGCAAAAGCGCGGCGCTCAGCCATAACTGTAGCCGCTGAGTGCTCGAGCAGCTCCAGACCCAGCTCCGATCAATACGCCTTCTCCACCCTTTTCCCACTACGTCCAGCCTCTTTTTGCAAAAAGCGGTGTGATTGGATATCTAGGACGTCATTTACAAAGATAAATTACTATATTAATAGATAACTTCCGGTTGAGGGCGGGACTTGCTCGTTTAGGGGTGGGGAGTTACACTCCGGGCTAGTGAGAATGTACCGTAAAACCAAAAGATCAAGCGCAGTTTAATATAATTTACTTTTTTTTACACACTGCTTTTTCAAAGCACTGCTTGCTTTTAAATTGTTTCTTAATTACTTTATCTTAATATGATGACGAATGATTTCCTGACCTATAAAATACTAATCAGCTATTTTGCAGTTTACTATGTTCAAGTTCAAGCATGATTCATATCCTCTGACTACAATACAGGGCTTTCAGGAAACCATCAATGTAGCCAAAAGTGTGAAAAACATCCACGCATTCAATATCTTGCGTTATTATCTTGCGCATTATATCTACATACGTAATATTATTATTATTATTATTATTATTATTGTTATTTGTTGTTGTTGTTGTTGTTGTTGTAAAAAGTAAATATTTTGTGTGAGTGTGTGTTGTCCACCTCATTGTAAGCAAATTACATGTAAACAAATCATATTTTCACATTTTGTCTGGAACATTGTTATACATTCAATAACCTTTCCTCTACTACGTCTCCATACTCTACTGATTCAGGGTCATGGGGAACTAAATCTTTTGACAATGAAAATAAAGAATCAGATTGTTCAAAAGTGTAGGTCCTGCCTTATTAAGTGAGGAACATTTGAGCTTTTTTTTAAGAAGACTGATGTGATGCGGGTTTCAAAGTATGTTGTTTTTATGTATAACACTTCACTAGGAGCCTCCTACAGCTATTGTATTTTGTATTTTTTCTTTTGTACTGTTGTGTGTACTGTTTGTACTGTTTGCATTTGTACTACATGTATGCATATATATGTGACAAATAGAATTTGATTTGAATTTGAATTTGTTTGTTATTTTCTTTAATCAGAATCAGAAATCAGAATCAGAAAAACTTTATTGGCTTTAATAGAGTATATATTATATAATGTCGCAAAAATGTATTCGTAATAATATTTTATAATACAATACTTGCAATTGTATACAATTCTTGTTGTTTTGAACCTAAAGTTTCAGTAATGTACGTATTTTATTTTTTTACAAGTATCGCGAGACAAAACGTGACCGAGACTTCCTCCAAATGTAAACAGAATGGGTGGCTGCTCGCGTCAACTTTAACATCTTCACGTAACGCGACATGTAATCAAGTATGTATTAAACTACAGTTTTAAGATATCATATACGTATGTATTAGTTTAGCAGTCCGAAAGTTTCAGATTTGTAGCATAAACATTCCTTGTGTTTCGAAAATTACACATTTTAACTGAATAATTACCGACGTAGTAGAGTGCTAGTATAACCGTGGCCAAAGATGCGTAAACTGGTTACTTTATGTAAAAGCAGTAACTTTAATTTTCAAAAGTATGTCTTCCTATTTTCGGAAATGCGTTCGTTAATGTTTAATTTAAAACTTTAATTTTAGCTCAGCGATTGCTGTGATGGGTTCTGATGACTGTGACATAAAATGGAATCTAAAGAAAACGACGAAGTGGAGAAACTGAGGTCGAAGTTTATGTCAGCATGGAACAATGTGAAGTACAGTATGTATCGCCAGTGCACGTGACACTATCAGTCAGGCTGTTGGATCAACAGTACTGTATCTTCTTTCATAGGTTGGGCCCTTAAAACGAAAACCGCCTTCAGTCGTAATTCACCAATTTTTTTGTTGGGGAAATGTTACCACTTTAAGGTTTTGGGTAAGATATGTGGTTTCTTGTATGCTTGTTTTAATATTTTTTAATAAATAGTACATTTGAAATGTTAATTGAAATTAAATTTGTTTTAATGTTGTCTTCAGACGAAGAGAGCCCAACAGACGGCAGTGCTTTTGAAGGAATTGAGGATGATGCTGTCACAGGCAACGTGGAGGAATTTCGAAAAGACTTCACATCCAGAATATGGCTGACCTATCGAGAAGAGTTCCCAGCCTTTCCGGAAACTTCTATCATATCAGACTGTGGATGGGGTTGTACGCTTCGTGCAGGGCAAATGATTTTGGCCCAGTCTCTCATACTTCACATCTTAGGAAGAGGTGAACTCGAGTTAAAAGTAAATCTGCTATGTTTATCAAAACACACATTATTTTCTGTGTGGATATGAATAAATTGTAATATGATGCATTTAGATGTAAAGGATAAATACATAATGCATTTATATCAAATAACAGATGCTGATTGTGCCAAATCGGTGTTAATTTAAAACATTTTAATGTGCTCAAGTTTATATTTGACAAAAAATAATTTAGGATATATTTACATTTAATTTAGGCATAAATAAAGTGAATTGGCCATACCAAATTCATGTGTAATATATTTTTTCTCAAAAACATTGAAAAGTCACCCAGTTTTCACATTTCAAATGAAATATGCCTTTTTAACGTTTCTGTAGTGCGGCTAATAAAATGTCCCTATTTCCCAATTATATACTTTGACACATAGCAAGGTCAAGCCATGGCCAAGTCCACCACCTTTATGACCCTCACTACACTGTTTTTAAAGGTATTAATGTAGTAAAAGTGATTTACTGACTTCATTGAACTCTGAAATTGAACTTTAAGCATAAACCAAACGGCTAAATTGAAAGTCATATTAAAGTCATTTGTCCAAATTGGGAAAGTGTTTAGGGAAAAGTATTTTTTTTCTTAATACTGTGCATAACACTTGCATAGAGTGATTAGGGATATAACTAATGCAAGTAATACTTTTTAAATGATTTTGATAAGTGAAATCTTAAGTTTAATTTTCAAAAAATTAAATCTACGCAGTTAAATGATATTTAACGATAATTCAATGTTCATGTTTAACGTGGTTTTCTTCGCAGATTGGATCTGGTCCGACGCATTGACTTTGGAACCACTTGACACTAAGACGTGGACCAGCAGTGCAGCTCGGCGGCTAGTGGCCACGTTTGAAGCTTCCATTCAAGGGAGAAGAGCACAACTTACCCAGCTTCTCTGTCCGGCTGAGGAGGCTGACTCCCTTCTGAAGGAAGCCTACCACCGCATGCTAGTGTCCTGGTTTGGGGACGAATTCTCTGCTCAGCTTGGGATCCACAAACTTGTTCATTTAGGTTTGACGACAGGAAAACGGGCAGGAGACTGGTACGGGCCTGCTGTGGTTGCACACATATTGAGGTATTGCTTTTGCCTTTCTGTTCCTCTGCATGACGAAAACCAAAAATCTGTCTCACCCATCACTCACTTTGCTTAGAAAAGCTGTGGAGGATTCAACTGAGCCGACGCTTAAAGGCATGAGCGTTTATGTGGCACAGGACTGCACAGGTAAGCACTGTTTTTCGACCATCGTTATTTGAGCTAATTTTGACATTTTCTTGTTGGAGAAAAACCCCAAAATCCCAGAATTGTAAATATGTTTTAATTGTTAAACACATAATCTTAGAATGTCCTGTTTTTAAAACCATGAGACGTTTTTTTTCAACTCAAGAGACATTGAAAGACCTATTTCTATGTGTTTATCTCTCAAAGATTTTAGAGATATCAAGTTCATTTAAACATTTTTATGCATTTTTTAATCTTAGCAATACGCAATTCAGTATGTTTTCTGATGAACAAACGTTTATTTAAAATTTTGTATATGCCATGAAATGCCCTCTGAAGCTGAAAGGGCAATAAACAAAATAGTCAATCAATCAATCAATCATTTAAGCTAATTTTATTGCAGTAGGCCACAGCTCTGCAGCAGATGCACTTTTCATGCCTTAATCACTTAAACTGTATTTTGAGGGTGACTTCCATGTATTGTTGATATTTTGTAGAAGGCTGTGAGTAACATAAAAATATGTTATTTATTATATGTAAAACAAAAATAATTGATTTTTTTTGTCCCATGTTTTTTTATTGTCTGCAGTGTACATTGCTGATGTAATTGATAGTCACTTAGGACAGAGGGACAGCCACAGAGATCATCAGAAAACCAACACATCTGCTGCTTTTGAGAATAGAGCTGTCATTATTCTCATTCCTGTGAGGCTCGGTGGAGAGAAGATCAACCCTGGATACTTGAGCTTTGTCAAGGTACAATGTTTTAACAGGCGTTCAAGTATTTTCAGCAGTTCATTAGACTATAGTGGATACATTATGTCACAAAACAAACCCATACATGAAATTAAAATGGCTTTCCTAATGAAGTGAAATTACCTTTACCTGATTTTGATTCCACAGAGCATACTAAGCTTAGATTATTGCGTCGGCATCATTGGAGGAAAGCCCAAGCAGGCCTACTATTTTGTTGGATTTCAAGGTTAGTCATTTTCCCTGATTTTGCATCTATCTACTTGTGCTGGTTAAAAAGGCCAACAAAATTTGAAGATGCAACAAGAAGGCCAGCAGCTTCGGAGAAGCTTATTTTATTTTTCTCAAAGCCATCAAAACACAGCATCATTTATCAATCCAAGGGTGTCTCGTGTTGAAAGCATTTACATAAGCAGCTCCCTTAGTGCCGCACAGTTCATCACCTTCAATAACTACAGGAAACCTTCAATTGTACATATTTTAGTGTATATTTCTCCATTTGCATTTCAGAAATATACTCCACAACTGTGTGGTATAATAGCTAAACGACAAGCTATTCATTTTCCCCGTCAGGTCCTTATCATCTGCATTTATCGTACGCATCGCGGCTTGTATCAGGGTGTTTGTAGAAGTAATTTTCCCACACAGGAATTTAAGTAGAGCCTTTTTTAAAGACACAAAGCTGAATCAATTGAATTTGATTTAGTAGAATTGAAATTATTTCAATTTGGGAAGGAGCTGAAAAATGTGTTGGTTTATTCACACCGGTGACTTTGAGCTACTTGGCATTGGAGTCTGGCACGATATGCATTATAATAATCAGCGCTTTTGAATAACTTGTCTTTTGTTTTGTCCTTGCAGATGACAGCTTGATTTACATGGATCCTCATTACTGTCAGTCTTTTGTGGATGTCAGCACAAGCGATTTCCCTCTGCAGGTAATGTGGAATTAGAAAAAGCTGACCGCTGCACAGTGATGTGAATTTAATCGTTTTTGTACTTAAGGGTATGAATCGGAAAGTAGTGCTCTGCGCCCAATTACGGCACAAAGGAGATTTATTCCTAAAATTGCAATCTGTAAGATTATACATTTTATGTTGATTTCAGCGTTCTGTGAGACTGGCTAAATATCTTTCTAGATAAAAACATGAGAAAGGTAGTTTTTCTTAAAAGTGTATAAACACAGAGGATTTGATGACTTAATAGGAACATTTTTAAGGTTGGGTTAATATATTGCAAATGTTGACTGATTTTAATGCATGTTTTGCTTCTTGTAGTCTTTTCATTGCCCATCTCCAAAGAAAATGCCTTTCATGAAAATGGACCCTAGCTGCACGATTGGGTTCTACTCCAAAGACCCAGAACACTTTGAAAGAATTAGCACAGACCTTTCAAAGGTGGGTTTCCTTCAAAGTCTTTTTTTTTTTTCAAAATCTTTATTTGACAATTCTGCTATATGTACAGTACATACAGTATAATCTAAATTGTATTACTCTCTCATCTGTTAGACTTATAGATTGTAAATGTAGTACAAATATACACATATAATAACGGGACACAAATCGAAATACAAATTAAAATCATACATACGAAATAAAGCAAAACACAAAATGTTATGTTAGAAATAAATGTATGTTAGAAAACTGTGATTTTCCTTTTATGATAAACTTGTCATTTAGGAAAGCCCATGAAGGAGTTGTTGTGATAATGATAAATGATCTAGTTAACTAATTTATTATAAACATTGGATTAGTTATTTAAGGTTGTTCCAGTAGGGGGCAGCATTTCACTACTTAAACGATTACTGCAGGGGAAAACTCCCCGTGCCGTTTTAAAAATACCCAGCTCAAAGATCTTTTTACCCATAATCCAAAAAATACCAGTTTTTATTTTTGTTACTTTAATCTACATTATTACTATGGTATTGATAACCAAAGTGTAAACAACATATTTTACTGAAAAACTCCTTTTTTCGCACATGCAGATACTGCAACCCTCGTCAAAGGAGAAGTACCCACCGATAACATTTATGAAAGGACACAGAAAGGATTATGAACTTGCAATTGCAGTAGAAAAGAAAGAATGGCCTTTTATTAGGGACACGAGGAAAACCGGGACAACATCAGGTGACTTTGTGCTTCTTTGAGAATATATCTCACAAATCACAAACTCAATCCCAGTAAACGCTGCCTGAATCAGGCAGGGTTTAATGCTACACATTTTCAATACTCGCTATATCTCTCACTGAACCTTTTGCCAATTTCACTGATAAATTAACACAATAAGTGAATATATTTAACTGTACATTTATTTATATCAATAAAATCCATCATTTTTTAAAAATTCGATTTTTAAGGTGATTTGTGTGTTAGTATAATATGAGTGTATGCGTAAGGACCCAACCTATGATATATATATATATATATATATAAAGNNNATTTTCCCAAACAACTGTACATCATCATTTTCGGACAACAAACGAAAACGACAATGTGCAGTTGCTTTCGTTCTTTTCGTAACCTATTTAGCCGAGTGGAACAATCAGTTCGAGTTTTGACATTTTTTTCCAGAGGGAAGGAAATTTCTCCCCGTCAAACTGAACGTTGCCATAGCTAATTCCTCAGTTTCTGTTCCGTTTGAGCAATGCTTATGCTATTTCCATGTTAAATACAAATTCTTGTATTAATAAGGTCACGACCTTCAATGATGAGGCTGGGATGGAGGAACAAGTCACTCTTCTGTAGGACGGAGTGCGATAAGTCATCGCCTGTCTCGCCTCCGCATGTCGTGAAGAGAGGAGCTGAAGAGTACAATAACCCTATCGTTCCCTGGACTTGTCTGTCTGAGCAGTAAATTCACGCCAGGCTGTTTTTAGGAAATGAGGCAAGAAGGACTGTGGAACGAGAGGAAGTTGGGACATTAGGGGTGAGGCAACACGGGCACTGCGACATGAAAAGCCGTTTGTGCTGGGAGGCATGGCAGCTTTGTACAGGCTTTGTGTCGAGTATTTATGATGCGGCCTATATGAATATTTTATAATTGAGTCACGCTCTCCGTGGTGGTGGTGAGCAGACACTGTGAATCCAGCTCCATGCCACAGCTCCGTTATAGCTCGCCTCCAAAGAAGCCATTGATTCTGGCAGATTCCTGAAAGTCTAATCTGCTCCGCCGAGCAAATTCCATAGATGAAAGAAGCGTAATTCTATGAGAGACTCCGTTCTGCAGGCGATTGCAATTGAATAAAGTTTTTCTCTCTTCTCTTGCTTTTTGATACCCATTTGGACTAAATAGGAGGTGACATAAGGATTTCGCTGCGGGCTCGAACAGAGATAGCGCAGCCGTCCGCACTAAACCGACCCCAAAACAATCAATTCATTGTTTATTCTTTGTTTTCTATTCTCTGCTTTACATGGTCCGTCTTCCGGGGAAGCCTGTGCAAAATTAGGCATTGCACTTGATGGAAATGGGGAAAATCAGAGCTCTGTTTGCACATCTTTGCTCTTGTTGTGTAGTGTCTTGTTTAAAAGTCAAGAGTTTTTTGCATTTCGGGACAACGGAAGTCACACCTCTGCATTTAATATTGAAATTTCCACTTAACGATGAAACAAACCATGCAGTGGCAGTGAATTCATTCAACAGAGACGAATAGATCCAAGAGTGATGGACATTATTGGACACATGAATGGGAATCACGTGCCATTGGAGGCAAATTACTAGCCGTCGTCTTGGTCAATCTCAGTTTGACTTGAGTGGCATGTCGGAGGCTGAAACTGTTTGGTGAAGTCCCTTGTGGTCATGCTCTCAGACTTGAGATCCGAAAAATGCTTAAAAGTGCACCTATAATCCGGCCTAAATACGAAAAATTGCAATTGTAAGCGTAAATTGTGTTTGATCACGTCATGAAGTCAAAGTACGTGAAAGCTGTGGGTGCATTTATTTCAAGTCTAATGGATGTTTGTGGAGATTTTTCCTCTTGGATTTGCCTCCGTAGGCTCCGAAAGAAACCCAGCCGAACACCTTCCACTATGACAATATACGCCAGGCTGAAGTTAACATTTGGATAACAGACACGTGTGCCTATTTTCATATGCCTCTCAGGTGACAGGACATCATAGGGGCTGTTTCCCGCATCTCTTGGGCGATACGACACAAACACTTGTTTTCTCATTCCCCTCTCCTCTCAGGCATGGCCGACCCCCTGTCACGATTTACTAACCAAATCCATCTCGAGCTGGTGGGAGCAAGGGCTTGAAAGCAGGTGATATTGCCTGCTGTTGGGCCTGTCGAGTCAGCTGTGTTTGCTCCACAGTTGAGGCTTCTGGGGGAGGGTTGGAGAGAAGTCTCACAAATGCAGCCAGACATTCATTAAAATGAGAGGAGACACTTTACACCAAAGGAGAGGCGAAGGCAAGCTTGTGTCATCCGGTGAATTGTTTCACCGAGAGAGGGAGAAAAATAAACATCCAAAAAGAATTTTGCATCGCCTGGCAAGATGTTTCATTTTAGACTGTTTTGAGAAAATTATTTGTGTTTATTACATTTATGTAATGCATGAATGAAACAGTTGAAACTGGAACAGAGCAACGAAACAAGACACATGTTCGCTGACATTAAATATGCTGTGTTTTTAATTTATATTTGATATATATTTATCTCTATTTAATGTATTTATGTGTATACATCATTATAACAATTATTGGAATGGAATACATACCTTGGATTGATGGACAATGAACTTACTCACACTTATAAGAATCTTGACAGACAAATTTTTCCAAATGTATGGACTGTGGAAGGAGGTCCTGGAGGAAACCCATGCAGGGACTGGGAAAAGAGTGAAACTGGGTGCTAAAAAAAAATATATATATATGTAT
>SOMO01000010.1:145038-167127 GCA_028128575.1 Paedocypris carbunculus | reverse complement strand
TTTTTTTTTCTTCTTTTGTTAGACAGCTTTTTGAGCATGTTTACAATTACTACGCAAACCTGAAGGTTTGACTGCACCCTGGTGTTTTTCCAATTTATAAATGCATATGTTTTTTATTATTAGTATTCTTTGCTGGTATGAACATTTAAAAACATTTTGTTTTGGTGAAGGGTCATCCCCGTGTTGCTCTGTCTCTGCAGGCCATAATAAACGAGTGTAATTACGGTGGCTGATTGGTTGGAAGGTCATTGCTAATCTTGTAATTTTTCATCTATGTTTGGATTTGCTAGTGATGAATGTTTCCAGGTTTTAGAGTATTCCTCCTTGGATAACTCCATGCAGTGGAATGATGCTCAGCAAATAAAGCTGTTGTCTCCATATTGTGTTTTGCAATTGAGAATTTATTTAGTAAATGAAAAAAGTGTCATTTCTCTGGTTAGGGTAATTAAAGATTTAAAACTTAAATCATAATTAATTTATTAGAAAAGGTAATACATTTATTCTCTAAAATATTTGAGAAATAAAAATAATAGTTTAACAATGGTAATACAATCTTAGACATACACTGTCACTAAGGTTGTAACCTACAGTAATTTCAATTTATTTATGTTGTTAATGTTTAATTAAATAATCAATCTCTCTAAATAAAGTTAGCCTTTATTGTAACTTACATTTAACATTCAAATTACTCATTTGTTTTATCGTGTAATCTAATTAAAAAAAAAAAAAAAAAAGGCCCAGGAATTGTCCAATGAGTTAAAAAGCAATAAATAAATGAATTATAAGGTCCGTGATAAGAGATATAAACAACCTGTGATTCTTCAATGCAACAGATCTTTTAACATTTTTATGGTTCTGGTAAAGAGATGCAAATTCTGAAGTGTCAAATCAATCAGTCTAAGTTTCGGCAGAACTTTAAATACAGCGATAAAGCAGCTTCGGAATGTAATTCACCTCAGTGAAACCCTCAACATGTCCCTTGTGATTTAAACCACCATTGGCATGGGCTCCCATCACAGTTGCAACACATTTTCTCAACCAATTGCGCATTACAGTGTTCTAATGGTCAAGTCAGACAGAGTAACTTATAGCAGCTCATTAAAAGGCTCCTCTCACTCTATTCTTATCTCCCACTCTTTCAGCCTCTCCCTCTCTTCCTATTCCTCTCCATTTCCCTCTCTCTCTCAGTGGACACAATGTCTCCTGCCTATTTGCAGTGATTTCCGCAGGTTGAATTAATGTGCTGTCAGGTTTCAGAGGCAGCTAGCTGGCAGCTTTCCTGATACTTGGTTGATCAGCTACTCGTCTGCAGCAGAGGTGTCGAGTCTGTGAGCTGGTCAGTGGACAGTGGAAAGGGAAATGGGGGAACAGACATAGGGGGCATCCGCCGATCCATTTGTCCATCGGTTGGCTGACACTCAGAGAAAAGTCATGATCGACGATGCCCTTTCAAAGTCAGACAACATTTTCTCTCCGTCCCAGAGCAGTGGCCTGGCATTTCTAAGGGCTCATCGAATCCCCCTTTTTAAGGTTAAACTATCAGGCTTTGTTAAATAAAGATTCAAGCTACGGAGAAACCGTTTTAGACAATCAAATATTACAATGTGCTCTATTATAAAATAATATTTAATGTTTTTGTTTAATATTATTATTAGGCTTAATTCCTAATTGTTTGATTATAAAAACTGTACGTATGCCATCCAAATAAAAACATCTACTAAGCACACAAATGTAAGTCATATTGATGGGTAGTTATAAAAAGTCAGTTATAAAACCAAGTGTCTGTTTGGCAGCACTACAAAAGATTATAAATCACTTACCTAAAATGAAGACCAAACATCCCCTAATCTCATTTATTTAGTAATGCCTAATCAATGACCAAGCAACACTGAAGGCTCTAGTTGAGACATCGATCGCCATCTCTCAATTCGTCACAATAATAAGCCTTGCCGGGGGGTTAGATTGAGCTCAACTTTGCATTAATAGGCTTTGTGTCCTTTAATCTAGACTTCCTATTGTGATAGTACTTTTTTGAGTTGGGGGACAATCTGAGATTTTCTTATTACCCCTGTTGCCCGATGAGATCGGCCCCTATTCCCCAGTGCTATGTCCCAAACCTTAATCCAATTTGTTAAGCCTTCTTGTTCTCACCTGCAGCAAAATTAAAAACCCTGGGCTGCAAAAAAAAATACCGTACAATTTCAAAGCTATTGGATCTGTGTTAAAGACAAGAAACTTCATTTATTCTGGCTAACTTCTCAATTATCTTCCCAGTAGTGGAGATGTGTAAAAAGTGCAGAAATCAATACAATTCCATTCCCTTTGTATTGGAGGTGGAAAAATTAATGAGATAGGACACTCTCTTAATCAGAAATAAATGTTTTAATTCAGATAATGACATAGTTTTCCCTAGCAGAGGGATGACAAATGCTGGGCCGGCAGCCTGCTCGCAGACCGTTTCAATTTTATTGTAAATATAAAAGGTATTGATCGGCGAGATGTACAAACCCTATTGCTTACAAAAGCCATTTGGGGGGCCTGGGAAAACTATTAAGCGTGGGGTCAGAAATCAATAAACAACACTAAAATGTGGCTGTGTGTGCCCTGGCTGGCACCTTGAAAAGCAAAATGGCAGGCGTAGTGACAGAAATGTCTGTGGCGGGTAACGGGCAGGGATGATGGGGTCAGGTGTATAATCATGGAGAGGGCTTTGACAGCCACCTCACACGGACCCCTGACAGTCTGCCCTCTTCAGCACACACTAGCTTATCATCTTGTCACTAGATCTGGCCTGTTTCTTCGAGGAGCCATCAAGACATATCCAATTGAGCATCTAATGACTGCCAATCACAGTCTTTTTGCTTCCCGATACTTACCAATATTCAAATGTAAAACTTTGAAACCTTTCATACTGTGGTGTATTTAACAGTTTAAGCAATACAGCTGACTCCTGTTAATAGGGACACATCAGAACGCGACCATTTTGCCCCAAAAGAGCAGCACAAATTTACATAATGAGATGTGATTAGGACTTCAGGAAGTAAAGCCCAATTCTGCAGTCGACTGTAATTATCAATAAATGTAAAAAATATGAGTCAAGCACCCAACTGTGGTTGTGACTAACAGCGTTGTCTACTAAGATGCTAACAATGCTAACACCCTTGTCACAAACAAACGCTTCATTCACAGAAGTCACAGTTCTAATTGCATAAGGAATTTAAGTGTTTGACAATTTATTTAAAGCTTCTACACAGTGGAGATAATTTGAACACCATATTTCAGATTTAACCATCAAGAAAATCTGATCAACATTAGCCTAGGGCAAAGGCTAGAAAGAGGTTTATAATGTGTGTCCAGTAATTAGGGTGGGTAAGGGAGAGTGACCAGGGCGTCCAACTTAACCCCAGATCTATGAACTCAATTGGACAAGCTGTGGGTCAGACCTTCTGCTGCACTTTGTCCAGGTCTGGCATTGACCGACCCTTTGAGTAGGCCTTCAGCTTCCAACAGGTGCAGTCAGACGGCCAATCTCTTGCTAAATTTAATCTCAAAGCCATCTTTACAAACACCGCAAATTGATAAATCATTGGATGGCGCAGAGGGACTTCATCAGCTGGAGATCTAGAGGACTTAAGGAGGATCAACTAGTGAGTATTGCTGTCTTCAGCGACATCCGCTCGGTAGATAAATAAATAAATTATGGCTTGCGGATCTGTATACATACGGGAGCATCTTCCCTGAATAGCGGCCGAGTTGAGTGGATGGGGTGGGAGGGATCGGGGTGTTCTGTTGTGGATGAGAATAGTACTTTTCATGCCCTTTTTAAATGGGATTTGGAGGGGTCACTGTTGCCTATCAGTTGGTGAGCTTTTAGGCATTTCGGACTTGGTGAGGGGTGCTTCAGAGATTTGGATCTCTTTACCCCCTCTTTTCCTTTCTGGATAATGTCAGTTTCCGTGTCACCCTCATCTCCCAAACTGATGATTGGGTGGGTCCAATTCAGCCCCCAGTCTTTGCGGTCACTCGACCCTGTGTGTAATTCTCTCTTAATGCCGTCATGGTGAACAAAGCCTCCTATACGCTGCACGCACAGACCCCTCTTGACCCCTTGTTGCCTGATACAATGCAATTGGCCATGTCATTATGGCTGCCAGGCTGTCCCATTCCCAGTCTCTGCATGCACACTGACTGTATAATTTGATTTTCAGCCATCAGAGACTCAAGGGCCAAAAGATTTCTGGTCAGCGAGCAAAAATGAAGAAAAGGATGACAGTGAAGGTCATCTGATATGTCTGTGATATCAAAAAGAGAGAATACAGCCTGGAGTGAAAGGATAAACTATTTATACACATTACTTTACCTTGCCAGAAATACCTTTTGGTCAGTTGTGAAACTTTGGTACATTTTACTTGACTGGATCGATAAAGATCATAGTCAAATAATAGTAAATTGCAGCTGTGGCAACAACAATAAATAATTTATTAGGAATTGTCCTTTCTTTGATTGCTAATTAAATGTAGTTTAATAGTTTTACCAGCAAATACTTTTATAATTTTTTAAAAAACAATTTTATGATGATGTAAAAATTAACAAAACACTCCCTACATTCATTTCGATATAGCTAATGCAAAGCAATGCAAGCCTTTTGTTAAAATTAGAATTCTACATTTATTTAATTAATTCTATCAACTATAAATAAAACCAAGACTGTTAAAACTCAATTAAACACCCAGTAAATGTCAGATCAATCTTACATTGAAAGTGGTTTCCAAATGGTGTTTGACAATATTCATATTTCCTAAGATAAGTAATTTGATCTCTATTAAACTTCCATACAATCTCTTTCGACATAAATTACACCTCAGCTTGAGCGAGGACTGCAGACATTTAATTTTTTTTTTTTTTTTTTGAAAAGCAGAAGGCAGATATCTTGCAAAGGTGTACCTGGTTTAGTTTATAGAAGAACAAACTTGCCATTTTTCACTTGCCTGATGTATACAGTGTGTGTCACTGGTCCATAACTCAGACCAAAGAACACAGGCACTTTTTTCCCCTCTTTGTTGTCTTGTGAAAAAGAGAGGGACCTTGCGCACCATCACACCGCAGCCAGCACCGGGAGGAAAGCAGGAGGATTTATGATTGGGTGACACCGGCAGAAGGGGTGATTTATAGTTTAATTTGCTGTTGTAATGGACAGAGGATAATAACATGTAAAATATTAATCAATGTGTAGCAACAGCAGACATCATTTGCTAAGCTTGTTATCCGCTACTCTGCCCCTGACAGTGAACAATTAAACTGACACGTGCAAAACAAGGTGCATGCATTGAGCTGCCAAATGCACACGAGCGCGGTGGTGTGAAAGAGGGTGCGACGTTCATATGGATCCCCTTGGCCCCAGGTGGGAGACGTTTGGATAGAAACGGGGGATTTGTCCGCTAAAGAGCAACATCAGTCCCCCTCTGAGAGCAAAGCTGCCTCAGACAATAAACCTTCACAAGGGACGTTCAGTCTCTATTTCTGAATCCCAATGATGAATGAGAAGCGATGACACGCCTCTGAGCAATAAATATTGTTTTAATAGGTTCAAGTGTAATACGAGAGAACAAATAGCCACGGTTTAAAATCAGAAATTATACCAATTAAGACAACATTATTGCTGAAAGATGGAGTTGTGTTTGTAGGTTTAATGCATCTTACATTTCAAACCCATTCAGCTTTGAAATGTGAAGTAGCGTATCAATAATTGGACTTAAAAAAATCCATCCTTTGGTTTTATCGCTAGCACTGTCTGCCAAATGTTCCCCGAGCCGGAGAAACGGTGAGCCCCTGAGAACGTGTCCGTGCGAGGTCAGTGTGACACGAGCCAAGCGTTGAAGATTTTAACAAGAGCCTTTCAAAAATTCAATTACAGCTGCAGATGAATAAATCTTTCTGTTGGTACAGAACAAAAATTTGTCAACCTGTCCATTCCTCTCCTTTTTCTCTTTCTTCGCCTCGCATCTCCTTCTGACCCCGGTCAATTACATTGCTTGTAAATAGTTTTTATACATGTTCAAATAATTGCTCATCCTAATGTGCAGCGATCTGTATTCGTCACGCTCGGCGAACCTCGGCCCCATCACGCTCCTCGGTACCAGCAGGCTCTATTTGCCAGGGCTGTAAGTGAAATTGAAATTGAAGTTATAATTGATATCGGGGCCCCATCACCATAATGGGTTCATCATAGCGCCATCTAAAATATTAATTTTCTAATTATGGATAAATGATCAGACAAGCTGAGACAGCAGCACGGCAGCAGCCCCTGGGAGCCGAACAGGCTGCGGATGGGAGGACAGGGCCTCGTAAAGCCCACAAATCTTTTCTAATTCTCTCCCGCAGAGCAGCACCCGGGCTCCATTCGCTCTCCATAATGGATAAATAATAGTTAAGAATCAGGCTGTTAGGCTCAATTTTCTCATTCCTGGTCGCTCTCTTTTTCTCTCCCACAGATGTTTGGTATTTTTTGCAGCATGCGACGCTGGCTTCGGTTTTTTTGGCACTGTCTTTGTCTTTCTGCAGGTCAGTTTGCGCAGCCCAAAAAGAAAACTCCCAAGAAACACGTTTCCACCTTCAAACGCAAGACTATTCCATGCATACGACGGGCACGTCAGCCATATTAACCTTTCGCAAACGACGCCATCCATATAACTGAGAAATTTGCTCCTGAGACGATGTGGATTTTTCAACGAGACACGAATTAAAAATCTTCAGTCAGAACATAAATTTCCGATTTATGTGGCAATACTTTGTGCTAATTGTTTCCCTGCACCTTGATCCCATAATTAGAACCTTGCTAATTATCTAATTAGCTGGTAGCAGAAGGGCAGGGTGACGGCAACATTTTAGCCATCGTTCAGTGGCTCATTATCCTTGAGAAAGTCACGGCGTGCTCATCTTCCCACCCCATCCACATGCCCTTCAGGCTCAAGGAGAGTCTGGCTTGGGGACCACCATGCCCCACCATGGCACAATTTGGTAAAGAGCTTGCTCACTGGCAAGCCAAAGCACTATATTCCATGTGACAGCCAAAGCGAATGACTCTGCATTTCGCGAGACTTGATGAGCTGTATGAGAAAACATGGTAGGACTTTAATAAAGATCAACAGGGCAAATATTTGGCCAATTCGGTCACAGCAGCGTTTTGGTTTTCTGTGAGGAGTTGGAGTCAGACTCGCACCGTTTGAATATATAAGGATGGAGAGAGGGAGCTAGACAAGATGAGGGAAGAGTAGGTTAGATCTCCTCCGCCGCCTGAGGCTTCTTCTCGGCCTGCTCAGGTGCATGCAGTCTTGTTCATTTTGCAGCTCGGTGGGGAATCCAGAGAGGACACGGATATTTCTCTCTGGGGACCGGGTGACATCCCCCATCCCTTGTTCTGGGTCTTCGTTAACCTTCCTCAATCTCGGACTCGTCTCCAGCTTCCAGGGTATCCACAGCCAGCAGGAGACAGGGACTACTGGGACACTACACCTTTGTGCTGCCCCGACTAAACAAAATGTGCCACAAACACAGTTAATCACTAATCTAGTTGAGGTCCTCGCGGTCCCTCGCAGTGGCTGAGAAACGGACAGCATTGCTGTCATGCCTCATTAAAGTGATTAAAAGCTATTACCTTTTGTTTTCCAAGGTGAATGTTCATTCCCCTGTCATGTTATATAATGCTGTGAGATGTCCAGTGAAGAAGGCTGGTAAAATAGAGTACAATTCCAGTCTACGCTCAGGTTTTTTTTACTTTGTCAAAATAAAATAATCTTATTTATATCTTATTTATATGTAACTATATATTTACATTTTATTTATAACCGAATTACGGTAAATTTACATAGTAAATGACGAAGACGGTAAATAGTAGGGATTTGTTGAGGAAAACATTTTTCCTCAGGTTTTCTTTATGTAAATGTAATTATATAAATGATATACAGTGTAATATCATTTGGATAAAAGCGTCTGACAAATGTAATTATAATGTAATTTATATAATGTAATTATATAAATGATATACAGTGCAATATCATTTGGATAAAAGCGTCTGCCAAATGACTGTAAAGTAAAGTAAAGTAAAGTAAAGTAAAGTAATATCCAGGGTGTTTCCAGGGTATGTAATGTACTGTACAGATATACAGGGTAAATGTCAATGAATTCACATAAGCAAATTTTAATAAAGTTAACGTTTTAAACCATGTTATACTATAAGCTATGCAATTTTACATACCATACATGTTTTTTAAATGTATACAAGAACATTATATAAGATAAACACTAGAAACAAGCAGATTGATTGACCACAATTTTTAGTTACAAATACATATCTACTTTATGTTTGCTTTTTCTGAAAATGTCGATAATGCTAAAAAAATTTTAATTGAAGAAAAACTGTTGCAGAAAAAAAAACGTTTCAAAAGGTGTGATTTGTAAATTCCAGATATCCAGAACAGACGTTCTTAAACAGTACAGACATTTCTGAAACTAAACATTGAACAGTTCTCTTAATATGCATAAAACATAACTTTTAGACACAGAAGCATGAAGTAAGTTTCTTGCTCATGCTGGGTTAAGCGCTATCTCCAGAGGAGCAGGAGGATGTGCTGTGACTGTGTCCCAGAGTCTAATTGACATGAGAGGAAACATGCGGTGTAGCGGTGGGGTGACTGCTTTGTCCTGTGAACATCTCATTTACAGCAAAGCAGGAATCTCGCAGCTTCACATTCCTCTGTTGCAATAAAAATCTTCACAGATCAAGATCAAGAAAAAAACATAAAGCTAGACACCAGACAAAAAATTGTGTCTATTTAAAAACCTAACCATATTTTACTTTAATCTGATTGAATGTCACGTAAAAAGTCAATTATCAACAAAACAATAGCTTTCTTTTAATCTAAAATAATCTATTAAATCTAAAAAATGTAATCTAATAAATCTAAAGAGGGACCAGGAGAGCAAAGCACAAGTATGCGCTGATGGATGTTTTACACATGTGGAAATGACTTCCGTCCGCATAAAATAATGCTTGCATTATAGAACACATAATAATATTCATATTTTCATCAAGGTTGCTCAATGACTGATTGCATGCGGAATGCAGCGGACACCAAGGAAAGGCAATATTCTGACAGCTAACATGTGTGAATGGGCAATTTATGAGAACATATTTCAAAACACTGAACGTCTAATCTGCAGCTGTCTTTGTACATGCGCCAAAAATATTACCCAAATCTGACACATCCAAATGCACGCTTTAAGAGTATTGCTGTATCCTTAGACATAATTCTCCATGGGCTGGGCACAGGAAAAGCTATTTGTCCTTCTGTTTGGAATTGAGTTTTATGGATAAAAGAAGACGGGTATCCATCCATCTAACCCGAATACATCCATCCACCACCAACAAAAGGTGGCTGGAGAGGTTCATGCCAGTTCTCCATTCACACTATACAGTGAGGAGAAAAGTACAAGCCTTCATTATTGGGTGAAAAAATAAAGATGAATCACTGGCAACATTCATCCAAATTTGTTTCCCATTACACCCGACAGCCAGTAATTGCAGCTTGTAACTAGAGTCCCTGGAGTCGGTGTACAGTTACATTCATATTACAGCATACAGGCTCCATATTTGCTTCTGGGGACATGTATTCGTCTGTCAGGGGACTTCATGGATTGTATTGGTCTCACAGGACAATAATGGGGAAAGACGGAGTGGTGTAAAGCCGGATAGGCTGGACGTTTATTAAAGTTGTAAGAGTTATGATTATTGAAAACGCAATCAATATTGCCATAATGTTATTGATAAGTAATTACTATTTATCAATCGTTGAATGATTTAGCCCAATGGTTTTTCCTACATTACGGAAAAATACATTTCAATGCATGTTGTACCATGTACATAATGTACATATATGACGATTAAAATTTGAATTTGAATGGATTGAAGGGTGATCACGCAACTCATGTTCTGCGTTTTTTTACCATTCAAGCTGAAATTTCTAATTATTATAAAATGTTTTTTAATGTNTTTTCATTCAAGATCAAACATACAAAGCATGGTCTAGATACAGAATAAATGGTCTTAAACACATACAGCGTAGACTGGTATTAGTATGCTTAGAGAGGTTTCCTGACACTTAGAGAAGGGAAGGATGAATGAAACAACCATGTGGCTTGACTGAGTAGCAATAGCTTTTTTAGTTCCCACCTTATCGATTTCTGCAGAAAATATAGAAGCACAGAAGTGGGAGGGCTGCCCTGCTATTGAGTCGTTTTTCCCATCTTTTCCAAAAATCTTTAATCAAACTTAAAGTGAAATACTAACATGCCACTTGACATGACCTTTTAGCCTGTTATGAATCACCTCTTTTTAAAATGGCACTGGTGACAATTTTTTACTCACTCATAATAGATATTCTCCAATCATTAGACACTAGAGATGTCGCAAGTTTTGCAATTTCTTATTTTTATGGCAGCCCAAAGACCCCTGCTCCTGTTGACCTTTGACAAAGACTTGGCAACAAATCCATTTTTATTTTGATTGGGACCAAAACAATACTATTTGAAAACACCAAATATTCATATTGGCCAAGACAAGGCATATGGAAATTATCAATATTATAATGACCTCAAATGAAACTCAAAGTTTCTCTTAGACATAATAGGGGATTTGTAGGATTTCAAATATAGAATATGATGATGAATATCAAATCAATACAGTGACCCTATTATAGCCAAAGCATGAAAGTAAAGTCTTACACGGATGTTCGATTAAAGAACGTATGAGACACAGTGTTAGAGGTGAAAGGGTCTTGCCCTTTTGAACCACAGAGGATTGTGAATATGGTACTAGTCATAAAAAAACCACAAACCAAATGCTGATCTACTGATTGAAGTCTATTATTCCAAGTCACAGTAATAAATCAAGACGACTCCTTATTAAAAAAAAAAAAAACCCAAAATAATGTCTTTTTTAAAATGCAACAAACAAAAGCAATTGATGTTACAGTTAATATTGTATTGAATGCTATTCGATTGCGAATCATAGTAGACCAATAAGTCCATTATCGCCTATAAGTCCATAAACTCCCAAGCCCTTATAACAATCCATCTTGTCCAGTCTTACCCCAGGGCAGGAGACAGCTGAGGGTAGCACCCTCGGACAATGAGCTCTTTGGAAAGGTTTAAGCTCTTAAAACAACATGCAGCGGCATCATTGCCCGCCTAACAAAGGCATACACATTACTGGGACCCCAGTGGGCCGGCTGGCCATTGCTGAAGAATGATGTCCCCACGGTGTCATCCCAAAGAAGACACATTAGTCCCAACTGTTCTTTTTATGCTGACTTCTGAAATGGCCGACCATAGGAGCCCTGTGGAGGAGGAGAAGGCCCAGAGAGTCCCGGGGTTCCAGGCTGTAGCCTTTAGCATAGCTTCCAGCATCACATCAATCTACTTTCATTAAAGCTGGTTGGCTCTCATGGTTTACTAACTCAAGATTTAGCTGGTTGTGTTGGATTCTCGTTCATTTCCCTGCTCACTTTGTTAACTTACTCTGCAATGCTATGTTTTATGACCATTGTTGGTAATATTATACCAGTGGTGAAAAATTCTCCAGTAAATCTACTTTGTAACTTTACTTGAGTATTTTGGCTACTTTGTACATGTACTGAGTATCAAAAATATAGTAAACTTTTACTTTCTACTTCACTGCATTTCTGATCGAGTTTACTCCACTACATTTGATTGGACACTTACTGTTACTCGTTACATTGGGATTCTGTGCGAAAGTCTGCATCTTTTTCCACTGTGGTTAATTTCTTGGGCGAACAAGGTACTATCGCCATCTGCAGGGTGCTAAAGGTACTGAATGCTATTTATGAGCTAAAATCACGTGAATTAGTGGTTGCACTTTATTTTTACACATTTGTGTTTAACTTAGACTCACTTATTGTCCTCTATTGTCTATTTTGTTTTGTCATTTTGAAATATCGAGATGTCTAGTTTTTATCTCTAGATTCTGAAATAAAACCTCATAAATACATTTTCAAAGCCTAAAATCAGTATGTCTAAAATATTTAAGTTCTTTTAAAATTGGATACTTTACAACTTTTACTCAGGTCTTCTTGGAATTGCTGACATGTAATGCAGTTATTTTTACAGTATGGTATCCGTATTTTTACTCAAGTATGATTTTCAGGTACTCTTTACACCTCTGTATTATACAAAAAATAAGCATTAGCGACATCCATTAGCAATGCATTCTCACTGTTTTGATAAACCTGTAGTATATTGCTCTTGCAATCCTTATCTTATCAGCAGCGCTTTTTGTCAACCACTTTTCTTTTCACAAGGCTGAATATGATATTATGGCCTGCAATGTAAAGAAAATGGATGTGAAACGGCAATATCTTTAATCAAAGAATGCACGCTTCAATTCATCTGTCCAACTAGTCATCTGTCCCATAACCTGCGAGGTTCACCACAAAGTGTGTATTACGGTAAAGAGCCGCTAGCAGCAGAGGTAAATGATTCTGGTGATAATCCAAGGCACTTATGTGAATCAGATGATCTGGACTTTGATAGGTTTGTAATGGACTTTTCCTCTTCATTAACTGACTTATAGCTCCAGGATTTTATGCTTTGCAGTTTTAAATTGAATAATACATCTCAGATGTTAAAGTAACATTAATATTTTCCGAATCAATGTTAGTAAAATTTTATGTACACTGTTGTATTTGTTGATGGCTGCTGCTCGCAAAACAACTGAGAATTTATAGACCCTGTGCTCTTTCTTCGCATTATTATCACAAGTGCAAATGTATATCATAAAAAACTTTAATTAAATTCCTAATTAGCACAAGTAATCAATAGGGTGTAACATAACATCTCACATTTTCAGCAGCTCCAATGAAAAAAGACGATTAAATCGACACCGAGGACCAAATATGATTTTATTGGATCTTTTGTGGGATATCTGGTTCTCCAATTTCTCCTCACGGCCATGGGTCATTACAAGCAAAGGATGCGAAACATATTTATTTTCAGAATCCATTTAGGTGAAGCTGAAAGTGTGGTAGAACAAGTTCTCACCCTAAAGTGACCCATAGCAGTCATGAATTTCAAGCACACTAACTTACCAAAATGCCAAAAAGGAGCGTGCAACACTTTTCAATCGTTGGTAATGATCCATAAGACCTTTTCCAAATGCTACTCACGCTCTTAAGCTAAAATGTGATATTGCTAGCAATATTTTTGAAGACTAAGAACATGTTTTATGGCAGCAGGGTTGAATGGGAGAACTTCTATTAACCTGCTGACAGGGACCATTGCAAGGAGTGGACACAGACTGGAAAATAAACATTATTTCTCTGTGCTTTATCTGACGTTTGACTTTGAAAGCAAAGATTTAAAGACACTTCTGCAGCTAACAGTGCGTGTTTCATCGGCAGTAAATTTCTTGAAGGTTGGAACACAAACACCCATGCCAGCTGAAGATGTGAAACTGATTCGTTTTGTGAACATTTGCGATAACGTGTGTAAGTCGGGAAAACTTCAAGGTCTTTCTGGACAAAGTTAGGTGGAATTTTATATCTAGCAGTCATGTTTTGCATCCACTGTATGTATCAAATGAAAAGTTCTGTTATTATTAAATGTACACTTCAATGTTATTTTACATTTGAATTCACAGGCATTCTTAAGAACACTGGTTTGCTCCTGTCAAAGTGCGCTAGGCGATTAAACTCGCAATTAAAATGGTAAAAGACAGTCAAAACAGCAAACTGGGCAACAACTGTGCAAACATTTGCTCAAAAATAATCCAACCAAACACTCTTTGGAAGCTGGCTAAACATTTGCCCATCCAATCGAGCTGTTTGCAAAAGAAATTCACGCCCAGGGTTGAGAGCAATGATGAGAGGGGTACGAGGGAAACTATTTGTCACAGCCGGGTTAGTCAGAGGTTCTGGGAGCGAGGCCTTTTATCACTGTCTGGCCTCTGAGCACAACATGCATACCTGCACACTCAGAGAAAACACAGCTGGACTCACCTCAACACTGAACAAAGTCCAATTCAGCCTCCTTTTGGCTTTAGTGTGCCGTTATAATTATCTTAACAACACCCTCGTGAAAGTGTAGGATGTTATTACTTCAAAATCAGTAAAAGAAATCAACTAACATGAAGAAGAATTAAAAATTAAACTAAGTCAATAGCATCCGATTATTAAAGGCAATTTTCTCTTTTGAGTGCAAAATGTCATCTTGTGATTTAAAAAAATGTTAGACTATGTGTGTTACGTGCTTGCATCAGAGTGGGAACATCATAAGTTTGCACATGTTCTAGCTCAAAGTAACAAAACACACATTTAATAATGAAACAACAGAAAAAGTACATAAGGACATTTTTATTTCTGTTGTGCTTGCTTCTACTTTTTTCTTCTTACTCATTTTTGTTTTGTTTTGCCGTATTATCATTTTTATATACTGTATACTGTAAGTATAACATCTGTAGCAAAACAAGAATTCACAAAACACTTTTATGTTGTAAACCATAATATTCTGCACTTTAGCTGAGTTACAGTGAAAGTGAATGTGTAAATTGTTTTTTCTAAATTTTTCTAAATTTATCACATGCAATGGTTTAACTTTAGTAGGTTTTATCCCTTTTAAAGTTTGCAATCATGCATTGAGCAGACAATGTTTTTTTTTTTTTAATGAACCATTGAACCAATAAAGTTTGCCTGGTAATTCAATCCACAACACTTTTCCATCTATTCCATGAGAAAAAACACGTAGATATTTACATATTATAAATTTGTAGTCTTTTTGTTGTCAGTAAACATTGTATGCATCAATGTAAATCTAAATTGGCAGTATATTTTTTTGCAATAGTCAATTAGTTCAATGTGTTTGCTAATGGCTGAATAATGTAAAAATATTGAAAAGAAAGCCCCGCCACTTTTCCTTGGCCTTCCCAGTGGCAAGAACAAGCAGCGAATGGTCCAGAACTTTGGCAAGGTGAGTTTTACAACCCCTGTGTAACTGTGTTGCTTTTCTGTTGTAAAGCATGTCATTGTGTGTCTATAGGTTTGTGGAGAAGGGTCTGAGCACCTATGCTTCACTGTTTCCATAACCTTGGGACTGACTAAAGTCTCCAGTGGTTGAGACTGAAACCTGGCAAGCAGACTGTGATTGAAAATTGCTTTATTGCTTTATATACGATCCACATTCAGTTGCCAATCCATTTTATTTATGGTGTAGCAGGTCCTGGTACACCTACTTAAAGCTGGTGGAGATTACTTTTGGATAAAGGGAGAGAGAAAGAAAGAAGAGAGAGAGACAGCCAATCTTACGGGGCCATTAGCCTGACAGGTTCTCTCTCTCACCCCCACCTACCTTCTTTTGCCCTCACTCTTTCACCTGTCCTTTCAATATTACCCCTTTTTCTATCTCTCACTCAATGCCTTGCACTTGCTCGTACCACAAGGGCCCTCACAAGTATACACCTCAAGTACAAGAAGCATAAAGTACTACTCTACTAATGTTACTCCAAGCAGAGTGGCCGAGAGGAGCGAGTCAGCTGCATATGACATTCTTCATCATAATCTGGAAGCTGCTGAAAGACATTTCATCTTCTGATGCAATTTGAAAGGCAGAACTTGAAGACATGAAAAATGAGCGGGTCAGGGAACCACCTGGGCAACATCCCAAGCTTCAAAACGCAAGTCGGAATAAAATGTTGTAACATAGCATAAGATGATAGTTGTTGCAAATTGCACACACTCCATGAAATTTCGTTTACAATAATAAATAAGGAGAGTGTTTAATAAATACATAAAAAATATAGGAGGTGACCAAGAATGGGCAACTAAGTGTTGACAATTCAGAGGTCTTAATCTTCAGTATAGTTATTTACAATCACAAATTTTGAACATCTTCATTTCTGGCTTGATTGGAGAGGAGATGGTCTTGTTTCTGGATTGTTTGGGAGAAGGATAGCAATGCTTTTGGATCCATCATGGGTGGGTGACTTTTGGTTTATTCAGAAGAGGTGATGTATTTCAGAATTTCACAGGACACATTGGTGTGTCATTGTTATTCCCAGCCACTTGTTGTTTAATCTGTTTTGTTTTTATATTTAATAGTTGTGAAACCTTCACTTTGCTGATGAGTCCTTGCTCAGCTCCTCTGGTCCAGTATTCTTTTCCTCCCTTCCTTGCCTTGATCTGGGTTTCAGCTGCTGGCCAGTAACTGCTCTCTACCTGTTGTTCATTTATTTTAATCCAACCTTTTTTGGTGCCTATTATTAATGCCTTTTATTAAAATTATTTATTTTTGTGGATTGTAATAGCATAACCACTTGTTATTGCGTTCATTTAAGTATGTTCTATTTATGTATGTTAATACAATTAGTTTTTTTTTTTTTTTTTTTTGGAATATTTTTTCCTGTTTACCTGCCCCACACGTTCACTTACAAAATTATTTAAAGTTTGTTTTTAGCTGTCAGTTTGTGGTTCATACTGCATGTTTGCAGTGTCTACAACTAGTACCTTTCAAGTCCTGAGTATGTTTTGTTTTTATTTTGTTTTAACTTGAGTTTTTAGAGTGTACTTGTTTTTCGTTAGCCTACTTCTATCATTCATCTAGCTCTCTGCTCTCAGCTACCCAGCAAGGTAAAGTTTCATGTCATAACAGAAATCCTGGATGTTTGTCAGTGTGGCATAAAAGCATTTTGGACTCCTTTATATTTTGCATCCCATTATATAGTCTTGACATCATTAGTATCATTGTTACCATCATTATATATTATCCAGCTCAGGGATGCTCATCTACGTATATCTTCATTGAATCTTTCATATTCACAGCATACTACAAGGTGGTCCATCTTTGTAGACATTAAAATGTATACATAAACCCCTGTCCTTATTTCAGCAGTCAGACCTTAGACCCTCACCTCATCTCCATGGCTCTTTTTTTCCTGTTAAACACACACCACTCTCATACATATTTGTTTCCTTTTTAGAGATTCACAGTGGTTGTTCTCTAATAACAAATCATTTCTTTTTGTCTAGCTTTAATCTGGCCTTGTCTGACAAGAACCATCCTTTGCGGTGAAGGGTAAGACCACTTAGAGAAAGGCCAATAAGCTCTAGCACAGTGCAGCCTGACGCGGGTGATTTGTCAGACCCCAGCCGCAGCGCTGGTCACCCCAATGGATTTATCTCAAGGTAAATGGAGACACTGCAGACCAAAGACCAGGGCCCTTTGATTAAGGCCCCTTTTTTGTTGTGTTGATAGATGTTGCTTGTGTTTATCTATTTGAAATGCCACTAAATCTGCGAGTCCAATGGAGAAAAAGAGTGCTTTGCAGTTGGGCCCAGAGTGATTTATGCCAAGCTATGCACAGCAATATAGAGAGCGAGAGCTGGTGGTCTGATGAGTTTTGAGAGTAGTGAGCAGCCAAAAGGGCCAAAAAGGCAAAAAAAGAGAAAAGACAGAGGGAATCTCATGCATTTCTTACACTTTTCCCTACCACCACGCCAGAAGAATAACAAACGTAAAGGAGATGTGATGAAAATGTTTCAAGGAGAAGAAGAAAAGGTGTCATTGGGACGATCTGGGATGCGGCGTGAAATGTTTCCCGGGTTGCAGAGCATTGAAGGTGAGGAGCAATATCAGGGTGAGGCAATCACATGAGCAGAGCCCTCACCCTGCACTCTCCCAGAACCTCTATTTCCTTCCACATTCAATTTAGATTGTCTCACAGATTCCATCCACCTGCTCCTGGCCCTCCTTGAACACACCTTAGCAATCATTCCATCTCCGAGGTTCACATGGTCATTTTTGGGAGGAGGGGGGGTGTGTGTGAAAATGAACAAGTGACCAAAAAATACTTACAAATACAACAAATCAGCCCAGTGCTCCAAGATTTATGTATATGCATATCATATATTTTCATTTTTGCACTCTTGTTTTCCTGTTTTGTCAGTGTTTTATTGTAACACGAAATACTTTTACTGTATTAAGAAGAAAACTATTCTGCTTTTTTATGGTTTGCACATTGAACACATTTCTATGAAAATTTCTACAGCACTTGCAAAAACTGTTCCACAGAAAATGTAGTCATAAAATATCAATAGAATAATAATTATGTAGAATGTCAGTTGTATAAAACGTTTCAAAAATTATCTAAAATAATAATCCTAATATTAATTACAACAATATCCTCCTTTTTACTCACTGTGGACTGATTCGGCAAACTAAATCCAAACTCTTAAATTTAGAGGATAAAGCAGAAAATGCAAGATTTAGCCATTTCCTACAAATTAATCATGTCTGTGAGCATGTTTGTACTTAATCCCACTCATACATAATATTAACATAACACTAGGATGTCCCCTGCCCTTTCCCCTTCCCCACACTTAAACTAAACCAAACTTGAATCTCATCACCCCTCGTGTCAGGCCTCAGACCCGCCTGAAGGTAAGAGAACCCTGCTAAGCGAAGAACTGAAGGATTATACCTCAGGAAAATTCTGTGGAGCATATATCAATGCCAGCCAGACACACCCACTGAAATGAATTGGGTCAAATGAGAGCAGTGCGTAAGGGCCGGGCCCACTGACAGTTACTAATGTGCTGACCATCGTGCGTAATAGGAGTGTACAAATGGCGAGAGGTTTGTAAACTTTGCCTGCTTTTCCAAGACCAGGACGTCTAGCTGGCTGCAAACGCTGACTAAATCAGCGTGTTCCAATGCATACAGACACGAGTAGAGGAATCCACAGTGGCTGTGAGAGAGCACCTTCTGGAAGCTTTAGGAGCAAAGCGATGACAGTGAAATGGACAAATGTGGGTGGATTAGAAGAGAGGGAGTTAATAGCTTCCCACTCTTACCTTGAGCTCAAATCTGTTCCTCACACACACACACACACACACACACACACACACACACACACAACGCATGCTTTAATAATGTCTAAAAACTTTTTTCACATAACCCGTTCTAAACTTAAATCGTTTTGTATTCTTAGAATTACTGTTGAAAAGAAAAAAAATTACAAAACACGTGAAATAAAGTGTTATAATACGCTAATAAACACAACATGTAAATAGAGTAAAATTGAAAAGTTAAAAAATATTGTTTTTAAATGTTTAAAAGTAACAAAATGCTATGACTTTGAAATGTACTGATTATGAGATGTGAGATGAAACGAAATCATGAGAATTAAGCTTAGCTATTTTACATATGTATTTTACTATCATGCAGTATGGTTCCAAATACTCAATGATGATTTTAACAAAAAAAAATATAATAAAACATAAATAAATAAGCAAACATTTCAAAGGAGTATGGTTCATTTGAAATTAGATTATTAATTACATGAATGTTAATTAAGTTCCTTATTAATGTTTAATTCATTAATGTCAGAATCAGAGATGGATTACTACATCTTAAAAATGTAGCAAAAATTTGTATTTATAAAAATACATGTCAACTTTTGAACAGTCTTAGCAAACCAAACAAAAGAAAAACAATAATTTGTTAGTAGTTGCTGCATCTGAGGTGAATGCGAGTTAGCGTGTCCTCGCACCTGCGTGACGCAGTTTACACTTCACATTCAGTTAGACACAATAGACTGGCTGTGTAGGTGAACTTGTGCAGGAGGAAGCGCTCTTCTCCAGGCACTCAGATATGTGCCAGTATGGTGTGAGCTGAACTAGTGTTTGGCACCGAATCCAAAGCCTTAAACACAACTCTACAGCGGAAGCAAGAACATCCAGCCACTCTGCCCCCTGCTCATCCACGGCTGGATTATGACATGTTATTAATTACCACCATTATTTGGAGCATCTTGGCTGTTAGCTGGGGGTGGGAGAGAGGGACCAGGAGCAAGAGAGAGGAGGAAAGACCTGATGTTCTGCGCTTTGCTGCTGCCGTTGCAACCGTCGGCCTCAGAGATATTGTGATACGGTAAATAATTGATCAGAAAACATTTTTCTTGGTCACCAAGCCACAAATCCCCCCTAAGCTGTCTTTAAAGAGACTGGGCCACATAATCCACTTCAAAGATCTGTTAAATAGACCTGAGGGATCTAAAGAACATTGTGTTGGAAAGTATTGATACAGGCTAGGAAGATGAATGAATCAACCAGTGTTCGATTTTTTTCATTTGCAGACCAAATAAAGACAGTAAGACGTCTTTAGACTTTTCAGTTAGTTTACTTTAGTTGACATTTATTCGGCAGATGCTTTTATCCAAAGCGACTTATAGAAGGAGCATGTGGTGTTCACTCTTGCTCAAGAACACTTCCAATGTGGAACTTAATGATTTGAGATTCGAACCAACATGTCTTTTTATATGCTTTATAAAATCAAGTACAAATATACAACACTATGTATTAAACTATTTCATACTTTTTTTTGTATCTGATAAAAGCAGTGAGAACAGAAGTGAAGGGAATTGTATTTTGAATGGTCCTAATTATTTATCCTAATTATATAATTACTTAACCAAAATATTTTAGCATTTTTACTGGCTGAATAAGTAGAGATAATGAGAATGACAACCGTGTTAAAACTAGATTGTGGGTTCATGTTAAAAAAGCAAAATCGAATGTACTTTATAAAAAATTGAATGAACTTTACTCTAATGCAATGTACAAAGCTTTCAATGCAAATAATGAAATACAGCAGCCTCTTGTTTAAGTTCAAATGCGTTTGGATGTGCATCTGGATTCCAGACTTGTACATTAGATTATTTATAGGTCTTTTTTCCAGTAATTAGTTTTCATAAATATCTGGATTCCAGACTTATAGGTTAGACTATTTTTAGGTCTTTTTTCATTAATTGCTTCTTAGAAGATGCTTGTGGGATGATTTACCAGAGTTGAGACGCTTGAGCTTTGGTTTGTTGACATGACTTAAGTACATACCTCTCGGTCAAGTACGCACAAATCTCACAGGTTCATATTACATAAGCTACTGTAATTTTCAGTTTGTGTAAAAGCTTCAGCTCAACCATGTTGCATTCTATGCCAACATACTTTGCGAAAATCACGTACACATCCTCATGACATCTTAATTACCTTGGTTGTGGTCATGGCCCCTTCACATCACAGATGGAGAGGGGGAGAAGAGGAGCGAAACAAGGCAGGGAGAGGGGAAAGAGGGGAGGAGGATAAAAAAATTGATTGCAGCCGAAACAACGAGAATCCAATTGTCAACAGCATCTTCCAAGCAACTCCCCCAACCCATTCATCTGAAACTGATAGAAAAATAGTTACCTGAACTGTCACACCAAACTCTACTGTTAATTTAAGGTAATTAGTGTCAGAGGGAATCTCAATACATCATGAACGGGTCGGCACACTCCACGATACCTCGCCCGCAATCTGTTTTTCTTCATGCCAACTTTACGCGTGCTTGGCGCATCAACGTTCCTCGTGTATGTATGCCATCTTTGTGACTTTAAATGAGATTTTATTTTTTAAGTTAGTAAATTGTTATTTCTGTGTGTGTGTGTGTGTGTGTGTGTGTGTGTGTGTGTGTGTGTGTTTGCTAACATCCTCACAATGTCTCCTGGTTGATTTTTTTTTTTTTTGCTGTCTAACACTCCTATGATTTCTGCCTCTGTGGCAGAAAATAACAACATACAAGATCAGAGAGTCATTTTAACGCCCTAAAGTACACACTGAAAGTTTTTGAGTGCACACTGTGGTATCTTCAGTACATATGCAAGATGTGTTTGTTTCTTCAGGAATGAAAGGGAGGTTTCTTCTCTTTCCAACAGCTCTTTGATCTCTCTCCAAAGGATCAAGCACACACACACGTGCACACACACACACACACACACACACACACACACCGTAGTTTGCAACTCAACAGTGGTACACCAGTAAACAAACAAAGGTTTTATAGTCTGTTCTTTCCCGCTGTGCATTAATTTGCAACGTACCAGTGCTTGTAAATACATTTGCATCATGTTTGCAGCAAGAATTGCCCAACATGGTCTCGTAATCCAGCTGTTTAGCACTGGACTCGCTCTAGTGGAGAGGAAAGCCTACAATC
>SOMO01000010.1:115960-133026 GCA_028128575.1 Paedocypris carbunculus | reverse complement strand
AGGCAAAATAAATTACAATAATAAATTCATATTGCCTTCTTGTAAATGTTTTGAGCAGGTGCTGACTGAAGACAGAAGTCAAGTTCTTAACTGTAATTGTCTTTATCAGACTCACTTCTGAAACAAAACTCTTATTCCCACTCATGATAACTCCAACATTACTTGTTGCTGAGACAGAGATCACACTAATACCAATTTTGACATGGGACACTGGCTCCAAAAACTGGGTTATGCTTCTTTTTAATTTCAAAGGGAGTCACTTCAAATCATTAATGCAATAGTACCAATGGAAACATAGATTAGAAGGATCTAAATTAAGAAAATGTTAATTTGACATTTCACTGCAATTTAACCTCTAGATTAAACCACAAGTGGCATTACTTGTGCAAATTTTGTTTGACGTCAAATTGCATTTCCATTGATTAATTTAGCTGGCTCTTTTATCTGAAACAAATTAAATTGCCTTATGATCAAGCATTGAGCAAATGTCATGCGTTTCATGGGAATTAAACCCACAACTTTGATGTTGCAAACATTATTGATACTGAAAGAGCAACAGAAAAGCTCGTATTAAGGGAAAATCAGATGTTTTTGGGATAAAGCCACCAGTCCAAAAGTAGTGTTTTATTAGAACTGTGCTCTTGCTGATCACATTAGTATAACACGGTAATGCATTTCAAAAGGTTCAACAGCAGTTGACTAGTTCATGATTCTTGCAATGTCATGCCATGTTCAAGTAGACGAACCACCGGTGAGAAAATGTTATAGTCCAATAAATTATTAATACTTATTATGTGTAGGAAAATGTGTAGGAAGATATCACAGTAACATAGCAAATTATAAATATTCTTCATATAGTTTAAAAATTATTTAAAAAAATGTTTTTTTTTTTTTGCAATCGCATTTCAAATTTTTAAATCAAACATGCACTGATTTGAATTCTTAAATAACGAAACTTTAATCTTGAAGAAGTATTCAATGACCTGTCCTTCTTTACAAAAATCCCATTACTGTAAGATTTTTCTTTTAAATGTGGCTACTAAGTACGGTCTGATTGTACTGGTGTGTGTTTCCTCTGGCTCTCCTGTTTCCTCACAGGCCAAAACACAATTGCCTATGACTGTGTGTGTCTGTGTGTACACCAATGTCGTTGGATGGCACAGCATCACATAAAAAAGGACCCGTTTGAGGCTCAAGATGTGAGTTTGAGGCCCCGTTAGGGTCCGGAGCCCTAGATCCAAAAAAATGTTTTTGGTAAACTGGCATTGGAAAATTAACCATTGGTGTGAGTGAGAGCGTGAATGTGTGTGTCTGGCTCTGCAAATGGTTGGCCATCAATCCAGAGTGTGTGTCCTGCCTCAGGCCCAGAGTTGTTGAGACAGACGCCAGCTCCCAAGAAATGGAGTATGCGGATGGATGGCTGGATGGATGGATGGATATTCATACTCGCTTATTGATTCTATTATATTTCTAGTAGATTGCAAATTTCTCATGTGGCCACATTGTTCTCGATCTCAACAATGGCCACAGTTGCATACTAGCCATACTAAACTTTAACTGTTTATTTAGTATTAGTCCACTCGTGCAAACATAATCATTAAAACATCTTATTATACACACAGTGCAAATTAAGTGATTGCCAAGACTCATTTTTTTACATCAATCCATGAAAACAGTAGGAAATTTACTGGGCTGAAGGCCGAGTAGCAATCATTCATCCAGCCGGTCCTTTTCCAGGCTACAGATTTTGCATTAAGTTTTCTAACCTACTCAAACTTTCTTCAGCGTGTTGCTACTCCAAACATCTGACGGTATGCACAAGGGTGGATGGTATCACAGTTCATGAAACTCCACAAAGAATAAATTCTCTTTCCCTTGCCTACAAAGCATTCCAAGTTATTCTGTTGATGTCCAGCTGCTTAGAATAGAACACACTGGATCTTTTGTGAGATGACTCAAAGTGCGTGGGTACAAAAAGTCCTCGACGGCAGAACTATCTCTCTCTTTTCAGCCCGTGTTCCATCTTTTTAAAGGTGCCATCTTATTTCCTAGACCACCCTTTCCAAAGTTGCAATAAATAATGGGAAACAAAACAATGGGAAGTACAACACCATCGCAAGTTTTTTTTCTGATCATGACAAAGGGCTTTTTTAACTGCGACCAAGAGAGAGAACGTAGCCTTGCATAATTTTTGCTGCTCTTTACAGACATTTCATTGCATTTGCTCAATCTAACCAAATTGTAAGACTTATAATAAAACCTAATGTGAATGATAAAAGATCAGGCCTGGTTGACGATGGGTCGTGAAGTCATGTTTTCCACTGCATAGACGGCTGCTGTTCGGTTTAAACCATCTTTTTGTTCCCTTTTATTCAAATGGTATTTAGTTTTAAATTGACAATTCATTCTGCACAAAGGCTTAACAGAAATTCAAAGGACAGAATATGTGATCAGAGAAAAGGCCAGAAAAATGCAAAAAAGGCCAGGAAAAAATGTGAGACCAAAAGGCCAAATTCTGCCACTACTGCATAAACTCTCAAAAACGTCAGATGAAGTTACGGTTTTTATAATTGATTTTTTTTTATCTCAATATTTATTTTTATTTGTATTATGTTTTAATGACGTAAACTAGATTTCAGTGGTGTCAGAAGAATGCATTTCCTCAGCTCTACCTTCCTCAGTACATCTTTCAGACACACAGCTCTGCTTCCTTATTAACACTGACATCTGATGCCACGACTGGGCAAACGAAGCTCAACAATTGATGTCAGAGCCTTACAAATTAAATAAATGGGGAAACGCTATGGTGTATTACACACACTAAGTCGCCTTAATGAACAGTCACACGCTGGTGCACAAAGTATCTTGTGCCAGACAAATCAAACATGTGCTGGCTAGAAAACAGACAAACCGGCACTGCATGATGAGAGAGAAAGATCAATGCATAGATTACTCCTTATAGATTCAGCACAAATTGAAAACTGGGCCTCAACTCCATATCGCCCTTTTTGTTTAAAAGTGGTCAAAATATAGTTTTTTTTTTTAAATGCAATAATAGGCTATTATTTTACCGTCACAGTTTAATTTTTTTTAATATACATTTTATGTATATTACTGTATTGTCTATTCTAAAGCATTGTTAAAATATATTAACTAATAAATTGGATGTCCCAAATTTGAAATTAAATATTAATTTAGAAATTTTAACCGTTTAATTTAAGTATAAGACAGACAAAATAAATTTAGTGTATTATGCTAGTATTGCATGATTTGTATAGTTTTGATGGTAATTTGAGATTATAAGGCACACAGTCAATTTTTAAACATTTTTAAATATTTTAAGTGTGAGTCCAAAAGATAAAGTACTATTGCTACTTTTGATGAATTCCTGTAGATTTCTTGTAGTGCTGGTCTGTACAGCGTCAGGATTGCGGGTTCAAATCGGAGGAAAAGCAATTTAACTGTAAAGCAATGCACGTGAGTGGCTTCAAATGAAGAGTCTGCAAAATATAGAATTATTATCATGTTACTATTTGTTATGTTGTTGTCAAAAACAAAAACTGGCATAATAAACACGCACACTATCTGTGAATGCAGAAGAGTAAGCCCACATCTCTTATTCTCCAAGGTGGGCCGAGTTAAGCCTTGAAAGACAAGAGAGGAGAGAGATGGAATATCTAAAAGGGGTTAAGTGCCGAGGTTACCCATCCACGGAGCATAAAATGAAGGCTCTCACTTTGATGGACACCAGAACCCAGATCCCTGATGTCCCAAAATATTAGGTTTCTCTTTTAATAATGTTGGAAATATTGCCTACTGTCATGATTAATCTGGCCGGGCGCTGGCACTGATTGCAGGTGACACGGTCACAGCGCAGTGCCCGTGTTAGTTTCCACACACCGTCAGCTTCACTCCCAGATCCGGATGAGCCAGTCGGCGCACTGATAGCAGCTCAGCGTCGCCGCTAATGAATTGTGACATCCAAGAAGGAAACCTTTATTTTAATTCAAACAACAAAAGCCAAATAGCAAAACTTATGTACGAAGCCAACTTTTTCTTTCAAGCTATTTTGTCACCTTGTATTTTCCGGCTGCTTTTTTTTTTCGTTTCTCCTGTAGCGCTCCAGGCATAAAATGGAGATCCACCGTAGAGCTGCATGCATCCCAGCCCCAGTGGACACAGTATGTGGAGGTATTTGCAGATGTGGAGGACGACGCAAAAACATTTGTAGAATCAAAGGCTTAAATTATTTCACAAAGTTCAGCAAGTTTCGCATGCCATTCAGAAAAGCTATTGTCTCAGCCAGGAACAAGGAAGCCCATTCTTCCGAGGCGGGGAAAGAAATTCAGCCATTCTCATAATCAAATCTGTAAGTCCCAGTGGCCCGTCAGAACAAGGCCTTGGGAATTCTTTGCATTGGCCATGGTCAAAAAGCACTGTTTGGGCCAACAATGGCAACATTGATTTTAATTCTCTGAGAATTTTGCTTGAGCTGTGCAAACTGAGCAGGGCTGAGGAGGAAAAAAACATTTCATTCCCATGAATGGAAGAGTCATATCTATCTTTACCGCCTCCACCCCGTCTCTTCTCCCTTCATCCGGCTGTGATCTCATCCCAAATGCCGTTCTCTCGAACAAACATATGCTGATGCCCAAAAAAAAGCGCCACTTCCTCCTCTTCCTCGTTGCCCTTTCGCTGTTCTGCTATTAGGCCCAGTATTACTTGGCGTGTTATTCGTGCACAATCGTTCCTTGTCGACAGTGTATCGAGACTGGGATGGGAGTGGGGCGAACAGTGTTTTGAGAACTGATGTTACATTGATGTCCGGTTGCCATGGGGCCACATTTGCGGCATAAAGTCATGACCTTCCTGTTTGGCCACATAGTAACTTATTGAGTCGATACAAATTACCCTGATTCTTTATCTACCAATTTAGCTGCTGGTAGTGGGCTGGGGTCACACAGCCCCATTCATGGAGTGGCTTTTGAAGTTACTGCTACCACTGTGAGACTTTAACGCTTACCCCCATGCGGTGGAATGGAAGGTGGGAGATGAGGGGGGGCTCTTAGACAATGATCACCATTGCCCTCCGCCTTCAGAAAAACTTACTTCAAAAGAGCCTCGTTCCACCAACCCTGAGTTTGCTTGGGCTCCAGGCACTGGACATGCTTTTCCCCATGGATATAAATGTTTTATTAGTGGTGACACCTCGGGCCGTGCTTTCTGCGCATCAATGCAATCCCCAAAAGAGAGGCACAATGAAGAAAATAATATCAATAGCAATCATAGCCATGCAGAGCATCTCCATCTTTGTAAATCGAAGAGTGAAATGAAAAGTGGAGGAAAAGTGTAAAAGCAGTAGCATCTAGGTAAATGATTAAATCAGAGATCCCATCGGGCAATTTCACTGCAAAAGACGATTGTTTCTTCAGATCCTATTCAATTGTCAAACCAGTGTCTTCTGGGAGATGTTACAGTTTTTCTTTTTTAACTTAATTCAGAAGTTTTCATGTTGCATGCAATTTCCCAAGGAAGCACTGAAGAAATAAAGTATAAAGGTGTGTAATGGTGATGTAAAACTGACAAGAAGTCTGTAATCAGCCATTGGCGATATCAAAAAATATGAACTTCCTGTGCAAAATGGATTTCTTCCACAATTTCTTCAATTAAATAGCATGTGCACAAAACAATAATGGAAGTGCAAAACAAATGTACAAGAGCAACGGAGCATCTTAAAAGGAAAAGCAACTCATTTTCTTGTTTTCCACACTAGTCTTGTTTTCCATCTTACTAATTTGCTGCATCCACAATGCCAATTTTATAATGAAGAACAAATTGAATGATCTAATTTACATGATTATTGTTGGTATAGAATACCAGCGTTGAAGCTCTAATGAAATTTATAACGTGTAGTAGCAGGAAGAGAGGGGAAAAAGAAGAACAATCCTATCGATTCATCGGTCCTCCCTTTAAAAGATGAATGCCATTCCTTGCATTTGCTCACCTTAATAGCAAGGATTTAATTTGTTGACAATTGATACTGATCACCTTCCAATCACTTTTAATTGATATCAGTGCGGAAGCAGTGAACTTTAAATAGACATTTCTAATTATTGGAGCTAAAAGGAAGGAGCTTTTCGGGAAATGTTATGGCATTTGGAAAAGGATTCATGAGGCAATAAGGAGATGGCCACCCTGCAGCTAAATGACATTAAAGCCTGTTACTGCTTTTACCTGAAGGGAGCGATGCCACCAGTCTCGGGAGGCGAGAGTGGGGTCCCACCTCAGGCTGGTACTTACGTGGAGAATACATTACTTTATTCTGATAGCTAGATATTTCTTTGTCACTCATTCTGCAATTGAAATGTAGCTCATGTCTTTGTTGGAGTCAAAAGGAGGTTGAGCTGTGGTGTAGAGGAAAGATGGCGGCTGTGTAAAAGGATTTACAAATGAGTCAGTGTGGAATGGTTTCCAGTTTATCCTTGGTAGGGGAGAATAAAACTTTTTAAGAGGTTTAATATGAAATAGAGGATATACTTGGCTTACTTGCTTTGGTTTACCATATACTTTTTTTATTTAAATGTATGTAGTATTTAAATGTATGTACACTGAGACAAACAACTCGTAAAATGCACTTAAAAATAATCATACAATTTGGATAAATTTTTTTTTTAAAGTAAAATTTACTGCAATAATTCTGTTATAAGTATTCTTTTAATAGAGTTTGACTGCTGTATTTAAACTGTGAACACACCTAGACAAAAAACAATACCATTGAAATGCCAAAAGCATTACATTAATTTAATTTAGTGTCATTTCAATCAAATGGAAGGTTTATTTTGTTAAAGAAACATTTGAATGTAAAAAAAAAAAGAAGGAAAAAAAAACTTTGAGAAGACAGAATGACTGATGATCAGAACTTGGAAACTGTCATTCTTAACTTTTCTTTAGCATAAACCAGACAAGTCCCACGCCAATGATCTCTCATTATAGAGCTGAAATCTCATTACTTCATTCATCCGAATATTAACATGCCTGCAGGGAACTACCAAAGAGCCGTGACAGTGTTCGGACAGGTCCAGACGGCTTCCTGTTAGGCTCCATCCCTGCTCCTGTGGCACTTCCAGCATGGAGCTCTGTAGGAGGACGGCATGGCTGAATGGAAGGGACATGGGTGATTATGTATGGTTAAAAGGGTTTGGGAGACGTTAGAAGCCTTCCCGGGGTCAGGCAGACGCTTTGTGAGAAGGGTCAGAGTAGGTGATAATCTTATGGTTTCCAACACTAAGTCCTCTGTGTCTCTGGTAATGTTCCCTCAGGTGGAATCAGGGGGCAATATATTTTGCTGAACCAGCACCGGGCTAAGGCTCCATGGAGAACGACTAGAGGAATTAACCTGGAGAGATGTGAAGAATGACAGGAACCCATGTGGGTAAAAGCTCCCATTTCTCCAATGTTCTAATGAGTCTTAAATGCGTATCTCACAGTTAGTTTAAGACATGCCCGTGCTGCATGCCTTGAAATGTTATGCATCTAATTACATTTCAAGCCTTTAATAGGAAAGTAATCTTTTTTATCTGTTTTATACACTGTGTATACCGTTTTTACATCAGACTACAGTGAGGACGGGCTCGGGTAACGTCTGTCTCGCATGCTTCGTTGGTTTATAATGGAATATCAGTGTCAAAGCAGCCAACAAGATGATTACATGCCATTGAGGCACGGCAATTCTTTACTATCGATCCAATTCAACTGGAAAGAGAGAGGATGTAAAAATTGAGCCAGGTGCGAGACAAAGCCAGCGAGAAAAGCGGCATGTGCTTTGGGTTGGATGTGAAAAATACTGAAACTCCAACAAAGGTCATTGCAACTCTTCAAGTGAAACGATGACGAAAAGGCCTATAGGGAAGAAATAAAAATGTGAAAAAATGAGATGATGTAAACAAGGTGAGGTCTTGGGTAGCTTTCATTGAAATGAATCAATTGCAAGTCAAAAAAAAAATCTAAATGATTAACGGTTACTACTATATCACAACACTTTGTGTACCACATGTCGAGCGGTTTGAAGACCGTACCCACCGCATGCAAATAAAAACCAGATCGTAGTTAGTTCACAATGACATTTTAATTAGAAACAGCCTGTTCAAGTGCAAAGACAAGTACATTGCGTGTTCCTCATGTTAATTACAATCCGGTCAACGTAAATATTAGTCTCCTCAGAACATGGTTGAACTGTACAACAAAATCAGTCTCTTAACACAAAGCTCCGACAGTCAAGTAAACTGATACAACAGCCTTTGTTGCTTAGCATAAATCAATTATTTATACCTACACAGAGTCAAAATATTTATCCGCACATGAGAGAAAACCCAAGGAAAACGAATGGTGTTTTAAAGCTACAGATTAAACTGAGGTTTTTCGGATATGGCGTGCATCTTTCCTGAAAGGTGTTGGGAGGGAGATTGAAATCGACCTGTCAGTGATTACTGCCCAGAGAAAATAAAATCCAATTACACACATACAAACCTACTGGTGTCCTACAGAATCATAAAAAGAATCCAAATCTTTGTTTTAAAATGGGTCAATGTAAAGCAAAATCATATATTCAAATGAAAACAAAAATGACAAAATTCATTGTGAAACTTATTTTTGTGTAATTTTATTTATTTGTATATTTTAAAGTCAAGAATGCAAAGTTTTTATACTAAAGTGGGGCCCTAAGGCCACTTATAGGGACAATTAGCTGTGCCTCACTACTATGAAGGCCTGTTTATGGTCACAATGGGAATTTAGAGTTGAATTTAGTTCATGTTAATGTTAGAGTAAAGGGAGTAAAGGAATATTTTGATGGTTGGGGTTGTGTGCGTGTGTGTGCGTGAAGTGTGCGTGTGTGTGTGTGTGTGTGTGTGTGCGTGTGTGTGTGTGTGCGTGTGTTGACCTGAGCAATGGTATTATACATTTCAAATGCTTTTGTCAGGTTATGAATGAATAATGAAAGTCTCCATATAGAAAGACAACCCTATGTGTCTATGTGGAAAATTGAATGACAAGTCAATATGCAGTACTCCTGAAATAAAGCACACCAGCACTATTAATCATTATCTTCTGGGTCACAGGTATTGAGACCTCAATGATTGTTTTCCTCTCTTCATCTGTTTAAAAGTGCAAGTGGAGTAAAAAGAATTAGACTTGGAAACCCTCTCAAAGTTGTTGCCATGGTGATGAAGCGCTTGAGATGTTGCCATAAATCGAGTTTGTGAATTGCGTAAATATGTAAATATAGCACACATAACACATGTACGAAAAAAAAGAAGAAATGTATTAAAACAGAATACATCTAATATGAATATTATATTTTCATGTATACTGTATATATACGTATATATGAATACATAATATACATACAATACATACAATATTTACGGCATTTAAATATACAGCATATAAAACTGTTCTCAATACATTTATGATATGTTTTTATTTATGATATTATATTTTATGATTTATGATTAAAATATACTGTAAATAGTATGTATATATATATATTATGTGTATGTATTAAGTATGTGTGTGCATAAATATATATATGAGAAAGATAATACTTTTAAAAAACACACATACACATATGCATGAATGCATACATACATTAACACGTATACTTAATTAAACACAGATATTACAGACATACACACATATAAACATAAGCCACTTGAGTCGTAAAAAATTTCAGAAATGTGTAAAACGTGCATCTGAAATCTGTTCTTCCCTGACACAGAGAATCATCTGCTGACTGTCTATACATGTCCTTATGCTAGTTCACATGTCAGCCATTAAAATACAAATGAGGGCCTGCCCAAGAGGTCGAGAAGCTCAGCTGGCCCATTTGTGACAGGAGCGGAGAATGAGAGGAACGAAACCCGGGGAGGAGGTCTGGGCGACAACAGCATGTCTGTCATCCTTTTCTAACCTTGTCTTTGTCAGATGTGGGAGTCGGAACATGAGGACATATGGACACACACACTCCAAACCCTCAGTCACTGATTAGTGTGAGTGACAAAGTGGACCAGCTAGTCCACTCAGCTCTTCATAATAAATCTATCAGCAGGGTAATAGAATTCCATCAATCCCTCCTTTCAGCCATCTACCACACAGGGTCAGTCCCTCAAGCACGGCAGAGGTCTGTCCCTCGAGACTGTACAACTGTTATTATTCAATTACACTCTTTTCTTCCCAGTTAAAAGACCATGATATCATTATCACTTAATGAATATATATAATTGGATCTGGAGACGCTTGCCTTTCCAACTGATGAATAATGTTCACTATTCATTTGGGCCTCCTGTGAGCCTCCAGTGAGGATATATCACTTGACTTCTCGCTAAAAATGATGATGACAAAGGGAATTTTGAATTAGCTTCAGTGTTCATTCAATGCTTAGTTAAACACAAAGGGTAATAAAAATGGAATCTGAGGGTGAAAGCTCCGGGCTCACAGCCATCTCACCGGTTCACTGAAACGATGACAGTGATGTCACTGCCAACTGAAATCAACGAGGACGATGATGTGAATTATTTATTCATTTTTGCACATTTCAAAACATGCTCGGTTTCGAAAAAACAAACTTGTGATTTTGACGCAACAGTAGCAGAGCCATGTGACAAAAAAGCATGAGAATTAATGTAACAAATTTGTTCAGTTAATTTGGACAATGCACAAAAAATGCACAAATATCCAACCGTAACCACTGAGCAAAAATTCAGCAGAAAGTACAATGATGAAGCCAATAAGCAGCACTGAAACACTGGCTCGGCATTCACTCAGTTCATTTGTGTATAAAGCGCTGCAAAAAGGATAAAAGGATGTCATTTGCTTCGTCGCAGGAAAACGTTGCCCTCCCATTGGTAACCAAATGCAACAGTCCCTCCCATCCACATTGTGTGTGCTAAACGTTGCATAGCCGGGTTTGTGCAGATTAGCAGGATGACCAGCGTTATCAATCCTGCTTAAGGTGGTTCTGTTGACAGGACCGAGAAACAAGGACCCAGCTGCTCCCCAAAGAGTCTCGCTGAACCCTTTCTTCACGCATGCACATGCACGCCCATCCATACTGGCGGGATGAGGCCATTGTCCCCCTCCTCCACATACATCACTCCAAATTAAATTTACATTTGTTCCTCTTCAATCAGAGGCCCTGCGGAAAAACCTGATATCTTTAGACGTTGCGTGTGGCTGCCATCCATTACGCCCTTATTATACACATGTCTTTGGATTTTAGCAAAGTTCATGCATACCTAAGTGCAAGTTTGCGTTAAAAATTAAAGACTCTTTTAGAAGGAAAAAGGACTTTCTGATCTGTTGACTTTGAGAGTATCTTCATTACGCCAGTCAATGGGCCAGGACACCGCACTTTCTCCTTCAGCCTAATCTGTTTCCACCATCACTTGCATTATGAAGAACAGCTTCGGTGGGAATGATGAGAGAGGATGAAAAGGTGATAAAAATGGCCTTGAATCAACAGGCACAAACAAACATGTGTGTTTCAATAAAGTGAAATGTGTCGTAATTTTCTAAATATAAGGTGTACCGAAATTAAAAGATAATTTAATTACCTTAGACTTCCTTTTATCCGCATTATAAGACACATAGTTCATATTTAATTTTTTTTGGGATTGTAAATTTACCTTATAGTATGACCCATACAATGAATCCGAAAAAACGAGATTTCAAATCTGCTGATAAATAACAACAAGACTTGGCACCTGACAAAAGCATTTTACTCTTTAATTGCTTCATTAGCATCAACACTAATCCCCCTCTAATTTCCAATCTCATTTATTCCAGCTTCTTTTCACTTCCCTCTCCCCATCTCACCCCCCGTAATCACACAAGCACCTATTTGCTTTCCAAGGTAATGATAACAATTCTCCACTTAGTGATGTTTATTTCATGAGTCTTTTTCCCTTGATAAACAAGACAATGCAAAATCATAAATAACGGAGGCATACTGAGAGACATGGTAGCAGACTCTAATTACGCCGTAATTTCAGCATAGTAATGTGTGTGTTATTAATGCTAAACATTTGCACAGAGCGTGTAGGAGGAAACACTTTATCAGATGCCTACAGTAGTGAAGAATCGTTTATTCATCCACTGAGTCGTATTAATAGTGGGAATGGGTTTCTTTTAGTGCCAACTTTTCCCCAAAGGACCAAAGCACAAAAAGCAACAAATGAAGATCGGCGTTACTTTATTAAGATTTTTATTATTACGCTTTGAGGCTTAAGTACAGTACTCTAGAGGTGAGAGATCTCACATCCTCACATCTCACACTCCGTCCTGTGGTCAATGACCCAGTGTAACGCTTCGAACCACGATGCTCAGACTCGCACTTCCATCAACTGCATCCCACTGAACCATTAACATACAAATGGCCTCAACTTAACACGTGATTAAGATTCTAAATGCCATCAAATGTTAAAGAACTTCCAACTAAACAATAAATAACCTTAATGGAGACCTATAAAAAGCCCTTTAATTTTTTTTTTATTTCCATCACCTTAAAAAGGTAATTTTACCTGGGCAAAAAGAATTTAATTTCACACCATGAGACACCTTTGAGGATGATATTCACTGGTTCATTCTTTTAACAGAAATTTTCCTCTAATGCCACTTTTGCTATGGACTTAACATAGTTCATAGCGCATATGGACATTTAAACCCAGAACATAATGTAGGTGTTGCAAGAGTCAGCTTTAATAATTGACTTCCTAAAGAAACTTGAGTATGATGAGCTCTGATAAGATCTTTTCACTGTATCTATTAAATTATAAGATTGAGTCAGTAAACTCAAAAAACCCATAAATATGCATGTCATGTAGTATATTAATGCATATTTCATGTTACGGACATTTTATTATTTGCCATCATTACTGATGAAAGGTTTTCAATGAATGATTGGTACAGAGAAACAACGAGAAAATGTGGGAGATCAGGAAAAAGATACAACTTTAATTTGAATTCTTTCAAAAGATAAAACTCTTAATATACTCTTGGTTAAAAAATGTAACAATCTAACACTTTAACTGCCAAAACACTAAATAAAAAACACAATAAAAAGTCACATTTTGTAAAGAAATAATGTCACTAGTTAAAGAAATGGGACCAGTCACATCAGTAGTTCTTTGTAATTCAACTTGGGAAAAAACAAGTTTCTAGTCACAAGGGCTGCTTGTTTAGAAAAGTGACGACTGCTTTATGTGGTAGATGGCTAATAACCACAAGGTTTGGTGAGACATTTTCTGATTCATCTTCTGGAAAAGTTGTATTCTAACCAAGACTTACTGGGGAAAGTACAATAAAAGCTCAGACAACGCTAATTGTTGCTCTAAAAACAAGCATTCTGCATGTTATTTGTATATAAGACTATATACATGTATAGACTTTAAAAGGATCAGATTGAAAAGATAAATACTGTTTTGTTGATTACACACTTCATTTCCTTTTTGTGAAATGTATCATTCCCTTTTTTCCTTTTCAGCCTCAGGCTGCCTGTGAGGTCAAGTCAAGACAGGGTGAGAAAAAAGATCACCCTTCCCATCATTTATTTTTATCTTTTTCAGATGTCACACAGAACAGCTTCGTGGGACATGGCTACATGGATCAATATCTATTTAGTGACCTAACCTCAGTGTATGTGTGTGTCAAAGCATGCAATCTAAAGCTGTTTGAAGTATTTCATCGGGCACCGTCCTGCCCCCTGACCTGTCCCCAGCACAGATCTCTACGTTCTCAAGAGATCCTGCTCTTCAGCGATAAACAAGACTGCAGAGTTGTTGGAGAGTTGTCACAATGTTGGTGGCGACTGACGTACAAACTTTCTCTGTCCAACTACAATTTGTTCAAACTACAAAGAAGAAAACTAGAAAAAAGGGCGTCAGCACAGGCAAAAAAAAATTGTAAAAATTTAATTTTGCAAATTCCATTGCTCATAGATGGTTCCATAAACAATTTAACTTTTACCTTGAATTCTTGGTTAAGACTTGCTGCTGGACAGTCTGAAGCAGCCAGACAAAGTGAACTGACATTTTGGGAGGTTGCTTCACCATGTAATATTTAAACTGCTACAATTTATTCAAGAATGAGTATTTATGCTCTAAATTATTACAATTGTGATAAATAACATCTGATTCTTAGAATTTTGTGAATTGTGTAGAACTATACTGTATTTGATTAGTATCATACATTTGCTATAAAGCTTTTTACTATACTTTTTACAATATACCAGTTATACTTTTTAATTAGGCTGACAAACAAAAAATCTACAGACAATAAAACTAGGCTGTTGTATTTATTACAGTTCTAAAATTGCGTTTATTCGTATGACAATCTGGGTCTAAGTCTCTGTCAATCTTTCATTCGGCAAGCAGTCATCCATCCAGGGTTCACTCTTAATCTACTCCAGCCAGCACTGGAGAAACAAAGACCTTCACCAGATAAAACAAATGATCCCACTAGAAATGGAGAACAACTCACAGTCAACAGTTCCACGTCCAACACAGGTTAGAGCTTCAGCATCTCTGGATAACTGAATGATGCGTGACAAAACCACTCAAGCTATTGTTTTCTGTCCATTTTTCCATTTTCAAAATCACTTTTTCTATTTCTGTGAACTTCTGCCAACCCTGGGCCTGAAGACGAGATACGTGCCATGGATGTTTTTCCAACCAATCATAGAACAAGACACATACTCTCAAATGTACACTCTCATTCAACTATGGGGATTTTTCCCACCTGAACTCATGTTTTGGGCCTGTGGAACAAAAGTCAGAGGAAACCCACACAAGCATAGGGAGAACATGGAAGGGTCTTGATCAAAAGTTGATTTCTATTCATCGATGATTACACTCTTACACTCACAAAACATCTTATGTGTTTAAATGAGAGACATTTTTACATACAATAAAATATAATATAAACAGCAATTACCTGTAAATAATTATATAAGTTGTATCTCATAGTGTATTTATTCTAGTACGTAAATTAAACAGCATAGTAACATAGATAGCATTTATATAAATCATATAATATTTCTTTATCATCCCTAAAAGAATGATATAAATAAATGTCAAATACAAATAAATTTTCACAACAGTTTTTTACTAAATACAGTATTGTATTTTGTGAGTTAGTTAGTTAGTTATTGCTCTTTGTTGTTTTTATGAATTCATATTGGGTACTACATGAATTTCTGTGTTTTGTGTTACGTAACTTTCATTGTAGTATGGTAGTGGTATGTAGTGTGGCAAACTTCACACTGATGCCACCCTCTTCTCTATAAGTTGCTAAACTAAGTGGAACAAAACAGCATGACATACCCAACAAAGCTTGAAATGTATGTAACTTCCTCAATATTATGCTTCACTGGCGTTCTTTGTGTGAGATGTGTGTCCATGCTGTGTACATAGATGAATGACCCAGTGAGGAATTTAGCTGAGTGCTAAATGAAATGACTTGTGCCAGGCAAATTTAATATGTGGTTTCTACAGGCTGAAGTGGCGGCAAAGGGGAGGGGGCACTAAATGATCGCCCAAGGCAGAGTGATAAAGAAGAGCAACACTGAAGAAAGAATTAAACCTTTGTAGTGTGAAAAATGACCAAGGGACTAAATGTGAAAAAATGTAACAGAAAACTACTAAACATCGAACTGGGTGGCTGCATGTGAAGAGCAGACCAGTTTACATCCTTATAAATCTGATAAGAGACAGAAAACCAGGACCATGGGGCAGATTTTTTCCCATGTTAATGCAGATGTTGTCCTAGACTTAAATGAAACACACACACACACACACAAATGCGTAATTTTAACAAATGTAACAAATTGTAACAAATATATATATTTATATATAGTACATTAATGCATATATACATAAATATACATGAATAACTATTTATATACATATATAGATAGCTATGGCACACATATTATTTGTGTATGCGTATGGAGATATATATATATAAATAATATATGACACAAACAAACACACACACACACACACACGTCATGACAACCTTTCATGAAGATCAAGGCATCCGAGTAGGTGAATTTTGGGTGCTGACGCTGTAAAACAATTACTGGAGGCCTCGCTGATTGCATTTACCACATTAAGCATTTTGTAAACATTTGATAACATTCAAAGAAGGGAATCGTTTGACCTAAATAGAATTACTTGCTGATGCAAGTCATCTGACAGGAATAGTTCTAATTTCTAGTATAGATTGTTTTCATGCAGAATTCTAACATGATAATTCAATTTGCTTTTCTGGGCCCCTTCAAGTCAAGTCACATGGTCGCATTAGTCACTTAAGAAGTCCTTTGCTGGGCACTTGAAAGCAGAGGATTCCATAACAATTTGCCACTGCACTTTGATGATTTTATTATGTGTTTAAATAATACAAATAGCTTGATTCTCCACAAGTTCCTGTTCTTAATAGAAGTCCACTCAACTGGGAACAACACAAGTAACTATCGCATGGCCATTAGCAGCCATTTACAAAGTTTCACCACAAAGATGTTACGGTATGTTAGAAGCAATGTACTGTTAAAGCTTTAAGTGAGTGAGGAGGCAGGCGTGTAGCAGGACATTATTATAGGTTTTACAATTTCACTTTCACCAACCCTTTGTTGATGGAACTTACAATGTTTATACTAAAATATATTAATATTATTATCATTATAATGTATTATTAGTATTATTATTGGTTATTGGTTATTATTATTATTATTATTTAATATTGTTATTGCGTTTTGTGTGTGTGTGTGTGTGTGTGTGTGTGTGTGTGTGTGTGTAACATTTTCAATCTCAAAAACAATAAATGTCATTCAAATGTAATTGTGCAATGTCATTAAAAAGCAATAGCATGCTGTGTAAAAAAAAAACAATGATTGAAAACCATATAGAGCACATACTGCTTTTTTTTCCTCTGAAAAAAATCAGTTTAGAGGTTCAAACAGTGTTAATTGCTTAAAAAGTAAAACAATATTTTTACAGTAAAACGTAAGAGAGAGA
>SOMO01000010.1:94097-108296 GCA_028128575.1 Paedocypris carbunculus | reverse complement strand
CGCGCGCGTAACTTCACTGGATGTTTAAATGCGGAGCACAATTTTGATACGGTCCCTATTGGCCAAATTGACAAACTCTTCTCACTTTACTTTACAAAGATTGTGCATTACGTGTCCGACAACATTTAACAGACCACTTGATTTGCAATGTTTAATTATGTGTGTGAAAAATCACGTTTCTTTTTGTAGAGCAAAGTTACTCAATCCTGAATGGGTGGAACTGCACACATCTAGAGGTCATGAAAGCCTTTCTCATAAATTGTTCATGAGAGCCACAGGTGAATAATTAGTTTCTTCTACTTTGTACTGAAAACTACTGTTACATTGCATGAGTATAGTGTTAGGTTGCCGTCTTACTGGTTTAATCATAGTGTTACTATCTACCATTAAAGAGAATGTTTTTGTGACTCTGTACATTCTCAACAGTTCTTTTTGCAGATATTTTGATTTACATTCCAGCAGTGTTAGTCTACTGCCTCTGTCTTTCCAATGGGTCACCAAAACAAAAGGTAATAACGACTATATTTAGGCTTCTAGCCCAAAGAAGGTTTTTTATTATTGTTCTGCGATTTTATTTATTATTATTATTATTTATGTTTTTAATTGTTTAAGATGCTAACATTTCCCCAACAGGTTGCCACAGCGGTTTGTATTTTATTGTATCCAGGACTTATTCTGATCGACTATGGCCATTTTCAGTATCCTTCTTCTGCAATTTTGTATTAAAGAGTATTTTCACTGCTCAATTGATGTGCTTACTTTATTATTATTGTATTATTATATATTGTAATATATTTGGCATAGGGCCAAATAGGGCCAGTAATGTAGCAATACCAGTAATCTCAATGCAGTTTTTACAATTTACAATGCCCTATTTCAATGAATCATTTACATTTGAGGGTATAATTTATTTATTCTTTAAATCATAATCATTGTGCATATGGCTAAGATTTTACTAAATCAGAGCTCCCACACAAATTACGATAAATCAGATTATTCGCTCAGGTTGTCACAAATTATGACGAATTATTATTCATTACAATTGCGACTCCATTTACATTTTGATTAGTCCTTTTGATTAGCCATAATTCAGATATTATAGTGCGATAAACCCATTTCAGTTCACTCAAACGTTCTCCATGCCAGAGAAGATGTCTAGTTTCTTGACTGCGTTTCAGATATAACAGTGTAAGCCTTGGCCTTGCTCTGTGGGGGATTTTGTCACTTGGCCTGGGTTGGGACCTATTTGGTTCACTTGCTTTTACTTTGGCTCTCAACTACAAACAAATGGAATTGTACCACTCGCTGCCTTTTTTCTGCTTCCTCATGGGGAAGTGTATCAAAAAGGGATTGACAGGCAAAGGGTGAGTATTTTTTTATATAACCATATATCGGCATTGAGGTGGTCAATTTTGAAAATCAATAAATATAATAAATGTACAATACATGTAAAAAAACATGTACATACAGTTCATCACGCCATAAAAAAAGAATCAATTACAATGTAATTCAAAAATGTCCCTTTCAGCAGTCATTTTAATATTGTAATCATAATATTTTAGATTAAATTTATTTATGTTAATAATTGTATATAGTTTTATTTTGATATATTGAAAGCACAAATTTAATTTGATAATCCTGATCCAAGTCTCTCGTGGTCTGATTATATAAAAAAATAAATGCCTGATGTCTTTCATCGAGCATGTCTCCACAGTACAGTATACAGTACTGGTGTTATGTTTATGAAATTTAGGGTTCAACTGACAGGTTGTGCATAGTTTTGTGTTAATATAGCCACTCTTACTTCATGCCTTCGCCTTGCAATGTTGATTTAGTAACATGGTACCAAGGACATTTGAAGACAAGTTCCCTGGGATTAGTTTGCTCAGAAAGAGATGTGGCCACATGATTCTGGTCATGCGTGATCTCTGATAAGCTCATAGTTACTGTCCGTCGTTTAGCAGACACGTTTACACAAATACACTGCCTTACAGCTATATTTTTTATATACATTACTTATATATTAGTTAAAACAAATTATTAATTCAAAAGTTTAATTTTAATTAAAAATATTATTAAAATAACAAATTAATTAATTAAAACTAAGTTAACACTGTGAAAAGCGCCTTACAAAAGAACTTGAACTTTAAGAGCTCTTAAAGAACTTCATACTTTCCATTAGATTGGCACCACATTCTACTAACTCAGCCACAGAAACAAATCAGTTCTACGTTTATAATGTACATTTGTAGACGGTATACATTTGTAAGTGTATATACTGTATATATCTCAATACTGTATATATACGTATATGCACACACTCACTTATAGCAATACTGTATATATATATAGATAAATTTATAATTGTATAATACATATACATTAGATGTATAACATATACGCACATGTATATGTAAAAAATATTATTATATAATGATATGAAAATCTTAGTGCACACTCTTGTAATTTGTTTATTGTAGCTTATTATGCTAACATTTGTGTGTCCTCAGACTTTATCTGCTGGTCAGGATCTCGTTAACTGTACTGCTGACCTTTGCCCTTTGCTGGATGCCCTTTTTGACAGACACGAAACATCCTCTGCAAGTTCTTCATCGTCTTTTTCCTGTAGCTCGAGGACTGTTTGAGGTATGTACTTGACTTAAACATACGTGTGGTTTATTCACATTTGAAGTAACAAACATTAAACACATAGAATTGCAAAACAAAATGGACATTTTCTGTGAAGGGCACGTTATTTCAACTCGCTCTAACTTTCAGTTTATGAAAGCAGATATTGGTTTTTGTGCTTCAGTTGCTCAAAAAGACGGAATGGTGTAATGTATGTAAATGGCCATATTTGCTGCTTAAAGAGTGAATTTTCAAGACATTACAATATGAAGCTTATGTTACTCATTCTGCTTTGTGATTTGTCTCCTGCAATTTCCACTGCAGGGTCAGCTAGAAAATGCCCTTGAGATCCTTATAAACATGCATTACATTATCTATGTATACATGCATGAATGCATAAGTACAATATTACAAAAATCCTGTGCCGATGTGAAGAATAAACATCCTGAAAAATGATCAATTGTGCCTAATTAGGTTATTTTCATGGATGCTAATGCAAACACAGTAGACGATCTGTTGGTGCTGTTTCAGCAAACCAGATTTATCCATATTTATAGATTACCTAGACAATAGGTTATAGATAATACGCTTTGTTTCTTGAGAAGGATTTAACCATCAGATCTAATCAGTAATCACAGTTTTCAAGCCGAGTCGCTAAAGTAGAATCAATCCTGCTTGTTCTTGGGTTGGACCACTGATGCCCAACCTACGGCCGTTTCATGTGGCCTCTCTTTATTTCTATATTCACAAACATGTTTAGTGATTTCAGCTCATTCGGAAGAGGGGACTATGAGTGTACACTAATAAAACAATTTTCAAAAGACGATGACCATACAATTTTACTGAAGGATACATTTAATTACATCTGGTACAGATACATCTTTATCAGAGTCACCACTGAACTTTCCAAATTTGTGAAAATGATTAACGACATTTCTGGGGACATACTTCTGAACAAACTTCTGAGATGAATTTGAAGATTATTTGTTAAAAGTACAACAACCCATTAATAAACGGTTTGTTTAGTGCTAGGTAGAAAATTTTAAAGAATCAACGATGCAAAAAGGTTACATAAAATTTAAATAAAAAAATCTCTCTCTCTCTCTCTCACTTTACATCAATTTGTCAAGTTATTACCATTAGAAGTTAAAAAAGGTTGGATTAACAGAACTGCACTCTTAATTCTATGGAGTATTTACTGACCTACTAGTCGGATACATTTCACTTTGTGTCGAGGATGGTGAATTCGAGGACTAAGCAGGATGGAGTTTCCAACATGAGCTGACGCTTTTATATCATTGACTAATTCTGTTGTTACACAGCTGCTAAAGGCCAGCGCTCTTTGAGGCATCACATGGCAAGACCCCAGTGAAAAGGTCAACAGTCAGTCCAAATGATCGGCTCCTTAAAAGTGGTCATTGGTTTCTTGTGGGTGCCAAAACCGCAGTCTTTGGAACTTGGGTGTCAAATTAATGCAGCTAGGCTGTCATAAGATTAGCTTCCTATGTTTAACCCTCTGTCTATTAGTTTACACATAGGTGGATGGCTGTTTTTGATATCCTTGTGACGGGGAGATTTATAGACGTGTAATGCTTTACCACTGCCCTCTGTACCAGCGCCCCTCAAGAATACCACAGGAATTTTTATGGCACTTTCAGTTGGGAAATGATTATGCCAAGTAATGTCACTTATGTGCTTTCTCTTTAAACGGCACATGCCACCCATGGACATTTGCCTTATTTGTCTGTGCTAATTTTGTAAGAATGGCTATTTATTTTTCTGTCATTTCTGAAAAGGTCATATTGGACTCCAATATTATCATAATGTAAAATTCTACTATAAGTTGGACTTTTAATGTTATTAGTTATTGTTAATGGATATTTCCACTAAAACCTTTAATGTTTTAGTTGATTCAGACTTGATGGTTTTTCTACGTCCTAAATGATCAAATACAACTATATTTAACAAGATTTAACATTTATTTATTTATTTATTTTTATTTAAATATGAATTTTGGTTTATCACTTTCAATTTTTATCACATTTGAATATAAAAATTGAATCTTCAAATCTGCTAAAATGAAAATTGAAACTGGCAAGAGATTTTTGTTATAGTTGTTTGATTTGTTTATTTTACACATTAGTCGGCCAAAATACAGCACATGTCCTTGTTCAGCCTCTTTGACACCTTGCAATCTAAAAACACAACACAAAAAATGATGTATTTGTGTAAATTATTGAAAACCAATAAGTAAAAAGTTATTAGCAAAAGTATCAAATGGCATTGACATCGTCATCAACATCATTATAATTGAAATAGACTCACTGTGTTAAAGTGTACCAATGTACGCTGTTTACATTTGTAATTACTTTAAAAATAAAATGACTACATGTTGTTAGATTTATATATAATGCATGAAATGCAATAAACTAATCGACTGATTCTCGTCATAGTGTATTAACATTGAGGCCCACACCTATGATACGCATATTTTCAACACAACTTTACTAAAACACAAGTTTTGAAAATTAATGCATTTTTTTTTTTTTTTTTATTTTATAAATTTTTTTTTTAACCACCGTACAGTATTGTACTCATTTTCTTCAGAGTTGCATTAACTCTGTGACTTTGACAGCATGTGTTTGTTGACAGGATAAAGTGGCTAACACATGGTGCAGCTTGAATGTGCTGATAAAGATCAAGACCCTGCTGTCCAGTGAGACTCAGCTGTTCCTCAGGTAATCCTTCATCATCCATTTAACCACCACTCTTTCTCTTTTCTCCATGTCTCTTCAAAATATGCCTCAGTCGGAGTTCTATTAACAAGTTTTCACAAGATCTCATTATAGTGGAGGACACTGCTGGATTATGGGTAGTTAATGATGTGGAAAAGATATTGTGATGCTGATATGTCTGCTTTAATCTGCAGGTGCAAGAGCTTTTTTGAGATTAGTTCTTTTGACTGTTCAGCTTTTTTTCCATTTTTAATGATCAGTTCATCTCTTTCAGTTCAGCTTTTTTTCAGTTTTTCGATGCCTTTTTGTTTGTTTGCATATTCATCAAGCTTATTTATGATCAACTGTACTATATACAGTACCTGTAAATGAGAATATTTTTTGATGCAGATTGAACTTTTTTTATCATCACTATATAATCTTTTTCAATTTGATTCATACATTTTTTAGTTTAAAGAGTTTTATTGTGTTCATTAATTCTTAGTCACAAAAGATCGCAGCAGCCTGTGATTGGTTTAGTACGGTCCAATCGGGAGACTGGGAGATCTGGGAAATTGGGAGATCGGTCCAATCGAACTTACCGGGTCAACATAAGACTAACTAAAACAAAAATTAAAACAAAAAATATTGAGTTTACACAGGCAGAATAGAAGTGAGATTAGCTGGAGAACATGTGCATATTAATCTGAGTCTTCTTTTTCATTATAATGTTGATGAAAATAGATTTAACTGTATTGAATCCCAAGCACATTGTGCATTTAGCTGACACTTTTATCCATAAGAAATGCATTACTCCGAATCAACTTCTTTGGTAATTGAACCTGCTTACCTGGGACTGTTTTTTACAGTTTTGCTCTTACTTTTGTGAGTGTTCTTCCCTCGTCTATGAAGCTGATGCTGAATCCTACGCTGTGGCAATTCAGACTTGCCCTGGTAAGTGATGAGAATATTATTATTTGTTTAGTGACCACGAACCACTGATCTGATTCTGCTTTCCCTTTAGGCGAACTCCTCGCTGGCCTTTTTTCTTTTTTCCTTTCAAGTTCACGAGAAGTCCATACTTCTTGCAGCATTGTAAGCAACTCATGCTAATGTCTTTTAACATGAAACCTGTGGCAAACATGTTGTTTTTAACATATACATTGAATTCAAGATTGTATTCTTCCATATTTGAAACATTTCATAAAATTTCAATTTTTTTGACTCCTGACTCATATAGCAGAAGTCGCCGGAAAAAAATAATGATCATGAGATTGAAAAAGTGCTGTTCTTCGGTGGATGATATTTAGTAAATGAAATGTGTTTTACAGACCAGTTTGCCTGATCATCAGTGAAATGCCTCTAATTGTCATTTGGTTTCTGATGACGTCAACTTTTAGGTAAGATTGCAAGAAACACGCAATGCATAACAATTTTGTCTGTGTTGGATTACGATCAAAGGTGGCACAGTGGGTTTTAGTCTGCGTCCCGATGTCCCAGAAATGCAGTATGCGGTAGAAAACGAATGACTGATGACCAACTTTTACATCTGACTTTTTTGCAACTCAATAGACAAATGTAGAAAAATGCAAGAGTATGTATTACTACAGTGATTGGGAACTAGCTAACTAATGGTTTACGTGACATTGTCCACATAACATTGCACCAAGACCCTTTTGTGTTAACAAAACACATTATTGGTATCATACTGCTCGCATCTACAATACAGTTTTAATGCCGTACATTGGTTTCTTTGCCAGACACAACGCTCTTTGTTATGAAAGATCATTGGATTATATTCAATAAGAGTAATTGTCGCACTCCCGGGAGAAATTTCCACAAGAACATTCAGAGACGACACACATTACCAAGGTTTTCGATTCTTCAACACTTTACGCTAATTAAGTCATGCCATCAAAATTCACAGCCAGTATTGTTTTTTCTGCGTCACCACTTATTTCGCCTAAACAAAGATTGTTTTATTTCGTCTACGCATTCGCTCAATGGCAACACTGTTCATGGTATGATAAGGTTGGTGCATCAAATTATTGCTCTTCAGCTGAATTCCAACCAACCTGACTAAGCAAGTTAGCGAGCTATTGTGAGTGTTTACGTGTGGTTTGTTCACAGCATGCTCCCCCTGCTGGTGAAGGACGGTCTGCTGTTGCCGTACGCGGTGACCTCTCTGGCCTTCCTCTCCTTGAGCGTGTATTTGCTATCTCCGGTGGAGAGATGGACGGATGAAGAATCAAGACTTGGTCACTCTTTACCAAAACTCAACAGGCTCGTGATATGGAGCGTAAGTTAACGACATCGCTCTTGATATTCACATTGTGATGCTTAGGCTTTCAACATGCTATGCAGCTGATCCATCACTTTTTTAGAACCCCAAGTTCTTCCCAAGAACGTTGAAGACTACACAAGCTATTTGTGTAGTGTGAGTCATTAACACAAGTTTGTCTAGATATATTTATTTACACAAGAGACATAAATAAGGCGGCCCAATGATGGAGGTCCAGTTTCATTGGGGGGTCGTGTTGCTCACACTAGCACTTCTACTGATCCTTCGCTCCATCTGTCATAAATAGACATGTTAATGTTTATAATCTCTTCCTTGAGACGACTCGCAACCAAACTGAAAGGCCGACCTCTAGTTGTCCATTCAGACTTGAACTAATGTCATTTGTTGGCTTTCTTTTACAGTTCTGGCTCTCAATGGTGGCCATGGCTGCTTTGAGCTGTATAAGCGTGTGGGCCGAGCCGCCGGCCAGGCTGCCCGATCTGTTCCCGGTGCTGGTCTCCCTACTGTCTTTCCTCCACTTTCTGGGCTTTCTGTTGTATTTCAATGGCGTCCAGTTGCTGGAGCTGCCAAGGAAAAAGACTCCAAAGAAAATCAACTGAAACGTGCTTTCGAAACTGTGAAATATAGAATCATAACATGTTGGAAGAGGGGGAATCCCTTTGGATCTAGGACAGGATGGAAATAGTTTGGGAAAATTCAATTTCTCCATAATAAGGTTTGGGGAACGTAATGCTTGTGTTGAATATAATGACTGCGGTGAAAGAAGGCTCAGTTCCTTCGGACAGAACTTCTCGCACTTCTTCGCCTCCGAGACAAATTTAGTTAGTGGAGCGTTGGTGTTGTTTAAACGGACGCGCTGGTTTTTTTTTTTTTTTGTTTGTTTGTTTTGTTTTTATTAACCCTTTTGATACATCATTAAATCATCTTTCATTTAATGAAAAATGTCTGCTTTTTTGTGGTTTTTAATAAACACACATCAAAAGGTCACAAACAAGGATTTCAGAGGAAAAACCTTCAGGAGATTCAGAAATGAGGCTGACGCTGAAGCTCGTATTAAATTGCTGTAACTCCACGGGCAGTAAAACAAAACTGATGGAAGAAGACTTGTCAGAACATCATGCCATAAAGCCCAAACACCAGAGGGAGAAAGTGCAGGCAATCTTTTTCACTCCTGTTCAGGTTAATGACGGCCATTAAAAAAAATCCATTACAACTATAAATGTTATCGGGTCACAAGGAGGCTAGTGTGTTACGGCCCAATGAGACCTGGACAGCTGAACAGGATTTTAAATACCTGATTCGGAAATTAAAAGCCACTTCCTTCAGGACGCTAAAGTCACGTTTGAAAATCTCGTGAACGTTGGTTTTCACGTCACAACTCTGGCGCAGAAGAACCTTCTAAATGATCGTTTCCCCCAACTGTGGTGGTGCTGTGAGCCTATGTGACAAGTGTGTGTTTTGTTAGGTCAGCTTAACCTTCACACAGTCTCAAGAACCGTTAAAGAGAGAGTTACATGATCCTCCGTGGGCAGAAATAGGAAGATGTTTGGGTGGCCACCAGTTGCTGCACGAGTCACATGTTCAGCCGAGATCCCTCAGCGTCTGCCAGGAGAAAAATGACAGGCCAACAATAAATTCTCACTGTTTACATTTTCCGCATTTGTTTCTTCAAGTTTCCTCCACAGCATTTCTGAGCATCAGGTCTAATGGGACAAGCGCTTGTAAAAAGAACACTGCCTTCCCAGAGACGCAGAAGAACCAACATTCTGTCAGATTCCTGGTGAAAAGGGAATGTGTCTGAGACGGAATGGCGAGCGGAATGACGTCTCGCCGCTTCCAGACTGACAGGACGTTCTGTGTGCATCACACACGCTGACAGAGTCACGGCTCAGACCTGATGAGAGCCGCGCACACAAATGCTTAAAACAAATCCACGGCCATGGAGACACGTATGTTTTCAAAAAGTATGGATAAAGAAAGATTCAAATGCCTGGGATGCTGCTCTGTTATGATGTTTTTAGAATATAAGATTTACATCAAATGACCAGCAGCATGAGCTAGAGAAGTCATTCTGTGCTTTCTGTGGGAATGATGTAGTGTATACACTTAAACACACACACAATACATATTATTATGGACTTTAATTTGTGGCCGCAATACTTTATTTAAAGTACCTTTATGACATGGTGGGACTTTTTTTTTGTATTTACAACATTGCATACATCTTGTATAGAGCATTACTTTTAGACAATTTTGATCACTACATAAGTACAAAGCAATGTTTTTAACAAACTAGTAGTGAAGTTGAAAGCTATAGAACTGACTTTAGTTAATGGCAGAAAGTGGCATGTGATAAAGATTATGATTTTACAGACAAATGTGTAGCGCTAATATGACTATTTTATATAAACAGAAATATGAAATCCAGTTGAAAAACTAACTACAGTAGTGGATGCAATATCATGACCAACTCTTGATGTTGACTTGGCACTGATTATTTTATACTATAATACTATTATAATGTAAAAACAAATATATTGAAATACTGTGATATATTAAAAATGACATTTTTGAAGAGTTTCCAAAGGAAAACGATATGGAACGTTTTTTCTCCTTGTATTCAGCCACTATTACGATATCATTATTATTATTACTATTATTAATGTTATATTATTAGTGAGGTGAACACATAAACCCGGAGCCAACCCACTATTACACAACTGCCACTATTATTTTTTACATTCTTTTTATTTGCATCCACAAAAACTAAACCCTTGCTTAAACAGAACAAACACCAAAAGTTTTCCTTTAGAAGACCAGATGGTACAGTGGCACAAACAGATGAATGCAAACATTCTCAGGCCTGTTACACTTCCACTTTAAGTCTGAATAGTTTGGAAAATTCAGAAATGTGAAGTGTGTAATTAACTTATCAGATAAATCATTCCTTCAAGCACGGAACGAGACTTCTGCGGATGGACCAAGTGCATCTCCAATGGCCCTGGCTGACACTTCATTCACAGGCAGAATTTGTGTGGACAGGCATTTGTATAATAAAAATTGCAACCCAAATGCTAAAAGCTGCTCACCTCTGCACTCTCCACTCGTTTAATATACAGCTCTCCTTTAATTGTACTGCTGTTTTCCATCAAAAAGACTCAAACGTTCCCCAAACAGGAGCCCATTTATCCTTCAACATCCCAGGATTGATGCGATATTAGCCCGGTCTATGACCCTGCCTCGGCCAAGAACCCAAAACCCATTGGTTTCATTACATTTTAAGGAATTTTTACTATAATCTATTAAAGGTTGTCGTACAAATCTCCCATAGCCGGACGCCATCTCCAGCCTGATCAATTTTTATACTGCTGATCCATCCCCTTCCGTCTCGTTTTGTCATCGCAAAATTCACATTATATAGGATTTTCTTATGGAAAACTTGCCATAAAAAATCCGTAACTAGATCTGCTGATGTGCATCAGAGGCGGTGGCGTGAAGACAGACGGGGCATTGGGAAGATAAAATTTGTTTCAGTGGTAAGCAGAACTGTTTAAATGTTATTTATTTTCATGGTCCAAAGAAAATATATTGTGAAGTGCTACATTGATTTAGAACGTAACAATGTCTCCGTATGGGCGTAGCAGAGGTGGAGGCCGAGGCCCGATTTATGAATCCTTTGCTTGGGTCTATTAATTGAATTTTCCAAATCTCTGGCCACACAGAAATAATCAATAGCCCTGGTCCGGGCAACACACTTGTCGCAGAATTATTGCCCTCTCTTGTTCTGCTCTCTTCAGCAACATGCGGAGGGGAGGTGTGTGTGTGTGTGGGGGGGGTGATGGGTAATGCCTGCACAAGCGCGAACATTGACAGTTGTTCGTAATATTCAGAAAACGTGGCTTTGCTTTGTGGCTCAAGCAAGCTGACATTATGGGTCGTCCTGTAGAACCTTGAAGGGGATTCACCCTGCTGGCCTTAGGAGAACCACAAGATGATTAAGGATGGATATTCAGCGGACGGCCTGTCAAAGTTAAAATATCCTCAAGGATTTTCTCAGCTGTCTTGGCAGTATCACGCTGCCTGATGCTCAGCTTGTTTTTACACGAAGAAGTGTCATATCCTCGCCATCATGTGTCATCCACGGCAGCTTCTGAACAGCTCAAGTGACACCATGTATTTGTGAGTGACTGAGGACTCTAATAGCAATGATGTGTCTCTATAAAATCCAGAGCATTAGTGATCTGTGCCAGGATTTAATGGGGTCTTAAGAAAGCTTTCCCTTCCACTGTACTTAAGCCCTTGAAAAATATTAAAATCTATTTTGATGCAATTCGCTTCCTTAGTGTGATACTACTTTGCTGTTTAATCATGGAATGACACTGCTCAAAATACATTGCCCCGCCCCCCTGATTACCGAAGATCAAATTTTGACTATTTTATATTTTGCTTTATTGTAGATACTCAACGTGGAAATAATAATTAAAGTAATAATAATGTGTTAAGCAATAATAGTTTTTAATGCACACAACCACTCAATTGCACAAATTTCTCTGGTTTGTTGAAGAAATAATTTGGATTATAATCCACCTTTAGTGTCACTCACTCCACACCAAAATAACAAGGATCCATTTTTGCCAAATCGCCAATGCGATTTTCGACATAGAATAACTACTTAATTACATGAATTCCCCTAGTTTCTTGTGGAATTACAATGCGTTAACTGTGTCATCCCCCCCGTCTGCGTCACTCATTAAACATTAAGGCATTTGGAGGTGGTTTCCATTTTTTGCGAATATTCGTTTTCCGCCCGAGGCTTCGCAGCAGAACTCAAATGATGTGAGCTGTAGTTCTGGCCTTAGAAATGGATATAACAAGTTTCCCGCCATTCGAGCTTCTGTAGCAATTAGTGAATATCCAAATCGCAATTAGTATATTAAATTATATTACATTTGCATGTAATTTTGTCTAGATTTATTTCATGAAGAGGCAATACAAAGACGGGGGGTTTGGAGGAGTTCCGCAGACTATGATAAAGCATCTTAACACAACAAGGGTTTAATTCTCCGTCTAGCGCTGTAAATGAAGCGACACGGCAGCACTGTTGTTGTTCGCCACATTGATAAATTTCATGCTTTACCATGTGATCAAGATTGTGACATTCCTTTGGTGTGGAGCTACAAGCAACAAATACGGCAAGGTCCTCCAGTGTGACTAATTAAAACAATTTCAGGCGACCTTATCTCAAAAAACACTCTGAACTTCATCACAATCCGACCATTGAGTCGCAACAAATCACCATTGTGTGATGGAATCACAAGTGCAGCCTTGCTGGGGGCAGAATGTATGCTTGAAATAATCAAATTAATTCTGTCCCATGAAGAGGAGTTCTGTGCTGTTTGTGTTAGGAAAATGCAATATTTGCTTAGAAAAAAAAGAAGCTTTTATATTCACACCGATCGAGACAAATGCAGATGAACGGGCTGCTTTCATTTGCCAAATCTTGTAAATGACTATTCGAAACTGCAATGTGACCAAAGTCTGGACCTTCAAAAATGAAATCAATTGTGACTCACATATAAGTGGAACAAAAAATGTTTTCTTTCGCGTACTCTTTAAAGCAACGGCCTCACAATCATATATTCATTCCGATCAATTTCACATGGAACGTAACTCATCTCTGTGCCAGCATCTAACAAAGAGCGTTCTGTGACGGGGAAACATTTTGGACTCCAAACCACTAATTGTGATTTCATCTGACAGAATTACTGCGATAAGACATCAGCCAACATCAGATAAGTCTTATCAGTCGTACGTTTAATGTTAAACAAACTGTTAAAATCTTTCCTGAACATTCATTTGAGTCGCACACCCACCCACCTCAACGTTTGTTTGAATCGGTGTTCAGTGCAGAAGACAAACTTTAGAAGTTGTGAAGAAAAGACTAGATCTTAATTTAGGTTTAGAGTAAAAATGTGACATCTGTGTTGCTCAGTGGGTTAAAGCATCATATGCTCCCACAGATCCAAGTGAAGCTGAAGCCCACCAGCTCACTACTGCTCCCTGCTGGCAACAAAACAATACATTCCACATCAACAGCATCTCCAATGAAACGAAATCCGTCGTAAATCCCAAGTGTCGTGTGATTTCAGCCGTCTCGCATTTTAAAACAAGCAGTGTGAGTCAGTATTATACAAGCCATTCCAAACTGTTCAAAATGTAACGTCATTAAACAATATGGTTTGATCATTAAGAAAGACATTAGGGTTCAATGGAGCTGTAAAGACAAAAGTCTGGATTAAAACACTAGATTATAATTTACCACTCAGCATTGAGCTGCTTAGTCATATAGGACTCTGTACAAATCACTTTCACTATCTTTGATTATTAAACTGAACTAAACTGAAATTATCTATCTAACGGTTTTTAATATAATTGAATTATTATAATTATTATTATAATTATTATTATTGTTATTATTATACCCAGAGCTGGCCCGAGGCATACGCGGACTACGCTGGTGCGTGGGGCCCCGCGTGAACCAGGGGGCCCCCAAGA
>SOMO01000010.1:66747-83121 GCA_028128575.1 Paedocypris carbunculus | reverse complement strand
AAAAAAAATAGCTAAGACAAGATGCATATTTCCAACTTAAGAACTTAAACTTTGTTTTTCCCACAAGTTTTAGAAGTTTTAGCAAACCGAAAAGCTCAATGCAGATTTAGACTGACAACGTGTTTTTTGTTTTTGCTCATGCAGTGTGGCCAAGGCCTTGAAGATGCCACTTTATGAGACTCCCACAGGCTGGAAGTTCTTTGGAAATTTGATGGATGCTGGCAAATTATCTCTGTGTGGCGAGGAGAGCTTTGGGACTGGTGAGAGCCTTTGAAACTGTGGTTTGATGAACCTGCCTAATCTGTTTAACTTGTTGCTTAAACCTAATGTAAATTGTAATGTTTAAAATAATATCAGTAATTCAGTATATTGATTAAAATGTTTAAGATAAAGCTTAAACTCTTTGTAATTGTATAAATCCGCCAAGGACTGGAATGGTTAATAGAAATGTTAAACATGTACTTTAGAAGTATTTCCAATGATTACTTCACTGTTTTTTATTATAAATATATATATATATATATATATATATATATATATATATATATATAATATAGTGATTTGACTTTTTGATTTTGACTGTACAAAAGCATACATAGATGCATACAACATGCTGACAAGCTCTGTGATTGCAACATTGTTTCAGTAATAAACACAGCTGGGCTAATAAACATTCTTTTATTGTCACATTAAGTAAATTGCTTTCGATTTTGCTTTGAATAAAAATGTCAAGCTAATGTTGATTCAAAGGTATTCCTAAGAGCCACAGCTGGATGCAAATGAGTTCTGAAATCTGTTCCATTTATACTTAAATACAAATAAAAAAAATACGTAGACAACTTTCTCCATCCATCCATTTTTTTACCGCTTATTCAATTTCTGGATCATGGGGAGCTGGAAGCAATCCCAGCAACTCTGGGCCTGAGGGACACACACACTGGATTAATGGCCACTTAATTACAGAGCAAAACACACATTTCTATCCAACAAAAATAATCTGAAGCACAATGCCTTTTAATTTTTTAATAATTTAAAAAATAATAATGTATTGCGTTATTTCTTATTTCTCAGATACATTTTAAAATACAACACAATGGTTCTGTTTCAGATATTGTATTTCAGATACTGTATTTACTTTACATGTATGCATTTTGTGTTTTATACATAAAAATGCATAAGCATAAAATACAAGACTGTAATCTTATTTTTAAATATTACTTTTTATGTTATCTTAAACATTTGAAATGTAATTGGTTTAGTTTTGAAAGTGTTGGTTTGTTTGAATGAAATGCAGTTTTTGTCTTGTGGGACAACTCTTCAAAGTTTTGATCTTTGACAGGATCTGATCATATCCGAGAGAAGGATGGTCTCTGGGCAGTTCTTGCTTGGCTTTCCATCCTAGCTGCTCGCAAGCAGAGTGTGGAGGACATCATGAAAGACCACTGGCAGAAGTTTGGAAGGAATTTCTTCACCAGGTTACCAATATTCTCTCCCATGAGATTTTTCTTTATCGTCTGATATTTCATTTGATAAGGGCAGTAGCGTTTAACTGTCTGTTCTCTGTTAGATATGACTATGAAGAGGTGGACTCGGATTCAGCAAATAAGATGATTGCCCACTTGGAATCAACCATGTCCAACAAGGCCTTTGTAGGGCAGAAGTTCTCTTCGGGGGACAAGACGTATCAAGTGGAGAGAGCAGATAATTTTGAGTACACGGACCCTGTGGACGGCAGCGTTTCAAAAGGGCAGGTGAGCGAGACTCCCGATGAATTTATATCGTGTAATTTTTGTTGTAAAAAAAAAATACAACATATTTGTTAGAGGATCAATCAATGGGTTTTACATTTAGTTTTAATGTAAAAATTCTGGATTGGTTTAGTGTGTGGAAGCCAGTACAACAGTCTTATTTTACTTGGGATTTTTAGGATTTGTTGTTATAACCTTTTAAGAATAAAATTTACTGATGGAAACTGAGACTGAAAAAATATCTCTATAATAAATTATTCGTTTGGCTTACTTGCTTTCATGGAATATTTATGCTCATTGTATAACTCTGTGTGTTGCTCATAAATGTGTTTTTTTTTTTTTTTGTCATAATGTTTTTTTAGGGTTTGAGGATCATCTTCTCTGATGGTTCACGTATCATCTTCCGTCTCAGTGGGACGGGCAGTGCTGGAGCAACCATTAGGCTTTACATTGACAGCTATGAGAAGGACCCCCAGAAGATTTATCAGGACCCACAGGTTAAAAGATCTATTTACACATAAAATCGTTTTCTATGTATTATAGTCCGCATGATTGATTGCAAAAGTGTTCAGTTGGGCTGCAGGGGTTTGTGGGAAATAGAGTTCCATAGTCCAGTGATGTCTGAAGTCCAGAGATCCTGTTCTGTCTGTGAAGCATAATGAATTTAAAACAATAGACTATAATTAAAAATTTAATAAGCATTGGACATAACATAAATTACACTCATTGTTTGTTGGAAAGGTATTTGTTGGAGCTCATTTACAGTCACACTTCTACCTTTTTTTGTGCTCAGGCATCAGAATCAGAAGAAATGTCTCTGTTCTGTTTTTCCTATTTTTGGGTGGGGGTTGTGCTCTCCTAGTTCTGCTGATATATTGTTATGGTTTGGTGTTGTCTACAGGTCATGCTAGCTCCTCTGGTGGACATTGCCTTGAAGATCTCTCAGCTTCAAGAAAACACTGGACGATCTGCTCCTACTGTGATCACATAATTGCTCTATATTTCTCCCGTCTTCTAGCCCTCACATGTCTTCATGCTGTTTAACAAATCCTTGGATTATAATTATTCCCATTATTTTATAGGCCAGGTCATCATGTGGTCTGTGTGTCCTCTAATAATTGTAGGTTCGAATCTCAACGTGTTTCGTACAATCAAAGATCTAAATTCATGAACAATAAAAAGTTAATGTATCATCACATAAAGGTTGTTTTTTATTTATTTACTCTCCTTTTTAAATAACACAGAAAGTTAACGATGCACAATAATGTCCTGTCAACAACACGCAATTTTCTATGTGCACTTCTATGATGCTTTGATATGCATTTGAAGATAATGAGTTCTAAAGACAGTCCATGTAGAATTATAGAATATTTTATTGCATAATTTACCATTTAAATGATCCATTATGATTTCTAAACATATTTGAAAGAAATATGACGGTTGTATTTTATACTCAACATTGGGCCACTCAATGGCCCAATTAAGCGGAGTTGACTGTGTATGTGTATTATATACGTANGCTTGTGTCTCTGCTGTTTATTTTTGTGAGAAAGGGTGAAATATCAGCGCACTGTTCCGAGTAAAATATTTTGTATTTCGGTAGACCGCGCGTATAAGTCGAGCCCCCCACTTTCAGCCCGAATTTTTAAGGAAAAATCCTCGACTTATAGTCGAGTAAATACGGTAAGTTTTTTTCTTGGCCCATTATGGCCAGAGGGCTGAACTGATTCATTATAGCATTACAGTCTGTCCATGAGTTTGTACATGTGCAAGAACAAAAAGTTCTTATGACAGAAAATAAATTGTGGCAGTGTAACAGTTCAAACCTGCACACACGTCCCTAAGATCAAAACATTTCGCCAGTTTTTGTCAATGGCCTGAACTTTATTACAACCTATTTGTTACTACCTGTCAGGACACCCCTCATACTTTCACTCCCAAATAATCAACGCCCGAGCGCTGGATTGATTAAACGGGTGGGACATGTTCTCTAGACCTGGGTCATACTCTGCAGAAAGGCCGCTGTGTTGACCTAGTCAGGTACAAATACCGTCCTGCTCGAATACTAATGGTTTGCAGGTTGTATTTTGATTGTATGTTGTTACATGAGGTCATGGCAGTAAAAGTGATTTAGCTGTCAGCTTATTATATTCTATTAAGATCTTTTAGTATGAAGCGGCTTTCCTGTTGCTCAATCAGTAGAGCTGGTGTTCGCAACGCCAAGGTTGTGGCTTCAATTCCCAGAGTAAACTTGAAATTGCTTCATCATTTGAACGGATTGCATAGATAAAAGCGCTTGTAAAATGCACAATTATGTGATTTCCTTCTCGAACATCTATTTAGTGGAAGATCTGCGCAAGAGCTCCCAACTATCAAGTTCCTGTTCTTTATTTTCCTTATTATGTCCTGCTTTGGTCATTAACTAGTCCTCAACAGTTTGTTGTAGCCTGGTATCATCTTTCAGGCTATTGTTTATCATCTTTTTATTTTCCAAGATTTCATTTTATCTTTTTCGTGGATTGAGTCATCTTTTTGTTTCTTTTTGTTTCATCCGTGTTTATGTTGATGTTGTCCTTGGTTCATCTTCAAAAGTTAATCTTTCAACTTTTGTTCTTCGCATCAATATTAAGCCTTGTATTTTGAGTTATTACAATTCAAGTTTTCACCATCTCCATTATTTTTAAGAAAGGGTTGAAAAAGTTTTAACTTTTATATAAATGTTGCTATTTGCTTCTGCTCGTGATATACGAATAAGAAGGATAAGTAATATCTGTCCATTATTTTTAAGTAGTTATAAATTAGTATTAGTAATAAAAAATACAATTTTGGTTGGTTGAATAATTGATTATAGAAAATGTATACGCGTAATACATTGAATACCTTAAATTATGCTAGGGACACAGTTTTTTGCCGTCGTAGTTTTTTTTCCACATTTTCTCCTCATTTCTTCAGAAGGTTCTGCGCTATATGATCTCATTTACCATAGTAATCCAAAAACAGATTGCTGAGAAATAGAGCCATGACTTCTTGATCTAACATCAACAACAACAACAATACTCTCCTTTACATTGTTTATAATAATAGACCAGGATAACGCTCTGAGGAATGCGTTAAGATGCCATCACTGTCAGTAGGTTATGTGGGCACAGATCAGTGTGATCTAATCTGAACCATCATACCTCAAGCCAGGGAAAATAAATACCCAATCATGCTGGAAAGCTCTACATCTTTCCATCCCGATTTTAGCTCCTCACCCCACTGTTTCTCCCCAAACACAGACACACACACACATGCTGTCTAATTCTGGCTGGCCAACACCACCAAATATGATCAAACTTGACCCTGAACATTGAAAATATTGGTATTGGGTACACTTTAAATGTGAGACCACCCACTCACAAGCTTTTAAGATGTTTTTGTGCCTGAGAACTACTTTCTCCCACTTTCAATCATCTAATGTTTCTATGCATCTGTTTCATGACATCATTGAAGTTTTACTGTACTGATTCTGTTCAATTTGACATCAAGTTGTTTCAAGCTTGAGTTTCCTTGTGCTTAAATTCATTAAATAATCACTGGTCTAATCTTGAAGCATCTTGAAGATCTCTGGAGCTGGTTTTATTTTTTTTTTATTTAATTTTACTGTAGTTTTTTAAGTGTTCTAAATTGGTTATGGGTTTTATGTCATCCTTAACAAAGACTTTTTTCCCTATCCAATTAAGTTATGTTTATGAGCTCATTTTTTTCTCTTTTATTCTTTGTAGTTTTTTTTTTTTTTTTTTTTTTTTACAAATCTTTAGCGGTAGATCTTTATTTTCGATTAGCTTTGTATAATAACAAACCATAACTACAGACATTTGCTTCAATGAAAGTTCCTAACAGAGGTTTATTTATCTTATCTTGTCTTTTGAGGAAAACGGCTAAAATGATGGACCTTCATGAAGCCCCCTGCGCATGATCATTAGATGAGTTTTGCTATGCATGGTTGCAATTTTAATCATCACTTTTACTTCAAGAAAATAAAACAGATAGAGAGATCAGACAGAAAAATAGCCCCTTGTCACAGATATTTCAGCTGTGTTGCTGCTGAGAAGTTAATGGATTCCAAATGTTTAATATCAGAGGTAATCACAACGGAAAAGGTTTTTTTCCCTCTCAATTTTCTTGGAAAACCGAGGTTTACCCGGAACTCTGGAGAAAAGGCTCTTGGTTTGACAAAAAAACTGTCAGTGTGTTGTGAATGTGCCTCCATGCAACCTCATAAACATTTCTCTCCGTTTGCTCACGATTCATTTCTTTGGCACATCACCTCTCATCAAAGCAGCATGGGCAACCCTCGCCCTTTTATTCCCACCAATCACCAGTATCTTCCCAGCATGAGAGCTCATATTCGACACAGGCCTACGTTTTAAACCACGCTTTGATCGCAGCCTGCCGTTGTGTGTCAGGGAGCTGACGTCAACAGAGGAAATGAGGGATGAACTTTGGGTCTGTGGAGTCATTCCAGTCCATTACTTCAAAAAGGGACTGTCTTGATCCTCTTGTCGTCTGTTGATAAAGGTTAACAGAAATGAACAGAACCAGGTCAGGATACGAGACCCACGTAGCTCGTAAATTGTTGCCATTCTTAGTTCTTTTTTGTGTTTAGGCAAAAGAATGTGGCAGTAGCGAAGAAGACATTCAGACATTTGTGTTTGGGCCAATGAACCTTAGAGCAATTAAAAAAAGGCAATGCAAAAGATTTACCCTTTTTTTGTTATTATATTTTTAAATCAATTTAGTTTAAAGTTGTTTTCTGTATTTGAAGAATATAAAAAAATATGAAATCATCACAAAGTATTCAGATATCATCACTGCAANCACACCATATCACACACACACACACACACACACACACACACACACACACACACACACACACACACACACCTATATACGGTATTTAAAGGATTTATTAGTTATTTACAGTATGTATCGTGTATATACCCCACGTGTAAAAAAGATATTCTGTATGTGATCGGCAGGTGGCGACAAACCCGCAGCTCAGCTTCACGTCCTCAAGCCGTAGACGTGATTTTGGTGATGACTGGAGAAAGTTTGAATAAACTCCTAACAGGACCGAGAGAAGGAGAAAGCAGAGCAGAGGACCATCCGCAGTCAGCGCAACACCTCTGCGGACATCCGCGGCTCAGGGAAGTGTGAGCTTTCTGTTTTCCGTTTTCAACACTGACCTGTGCTAAGAGCTTGCGGTGGATGTAAAAGCGCTGAGAGGCAGAAGAAATGAGCAGAGGAACAGCGAAAGAGTCGCGCGGATTTCAGCGCGATTTCATCCTGATCACCGCGCTGCTCGTGGCGAAATGCGGTAAGCGGAAAACCTTTCTCGCCCGCCCTTCGGCTCTTTTTGTGCTCGTTCTTAATTTTACAAGGCTTTAAAACGATGTTTTGGCGCTGAAATGTGCGAGTGGAGTTGCTTTTTAACGACCCGGAGCCCGCAAACACGCGTTGGGGTTCATTTGAGGCGGAATTGTACTTTAAATGACAGCGAAGTGTTCCGACACAGTCACGTTGTTCATTAATTTGCCAAAATGCTGATTCGGTTCACATCTGTGCTTAACGATTTACAGCGCACAGTCCAGAGAAGAGTTCTGTGATTTAAACGTGACACTTAAATCGTGTTTAAGGCAGATGTATCAAGGGAGTCCTCGGGGTTTTGTTGTTTACCTATCAAGGCAACATCTCGCCAAAGTCCTATCCAAACAGTTTTTGTGCCAGTGGAATGACAATGGAGCTCTTAAAGTGCAGAGAGTGGGAGAGTGACAGTCTTAACTCTCAGCTGGAGACTCTTTGTACAGCCTGAGCTGCTTCATTTACTCCTCAATGGCACTTTGGCATTAGATAGCAGGCAATTATCCTAAGCAAAGGACCTGCTTCAAAAAGGTACATAAACTTCCACAAACTTTTCATTTTCATCCCTTGCTGAGTTTACAAGGTCGAGGCATTTGAGCAAAAGCAGCAGCGTGGATGGATGGATGGATGGATGGATAATTAAACTGATAGATAGATAGATAGATAGATAGATAGATAGATAGATATACTAATGGATGATAGATAGATAGATAGATAGATATATAGATAGATAGATAATTAAACTGATGGATAGATAGATAGATAGATAGATAGATAGATAGATAGATAGATAGATAGATAGATAGATAGATAGATAGATAGAATATTTATTGGTTTTGAATATTATTGTTATGATTGCTTGATTATTATTTTTTTTTACTTAATTTGTGCTTTGCTTGCTGATGCTCTTTCTGTATGGTTTGAGGGGAATTATATTTCTGGATTATTTCGTCACAGGCTCATGTGTTGCGCATTCTTGCTTATGTGTGAAACTTTGACTGGAATCAATTAACCGCGTTGTAAGATATTTTTTTAAACTGTTGTAATCTCTGAATAAATTCTCTTCCAGTTCTGTACAGATTGCAGTCCTGCAGTTTTGTCAGAGAAGCGGTTTTCTGCTGATAGTTTTATAGACTGTGCTACACAATACATGCTTAGTTGTGTCATATTTTTGAGATTGCGAAATGGAGAACACAACCCTGCTTTTGCTTTCAATAATAGATGCTCGATTATAAATCAACAAAGTTGAACTTTAATACTTCCCGACCAGAATGTTGACTCAAAAAGCACTTCATCGTCAAGAACAACCCATGAATAAGGACAGACTTAGAGACTTAGTGAAACGTCCTGGTGTAATCTGTTCTGCTCGTGTACAGTTACACTCCAGCAGCATTCAAGGCCAGTGGAAAAAGAAACGGAAAGAAAGGAGCTTTATAGTTGTTGGAGGAATGCACGTCTAACCGTGTTCAACCTCTTGCATCTCCTGAGAGTTGTCTGTTTTTTTTTTTTAATGTTATGGTTTTATAAACCTGCATATAATGTTGAAATTGTGTGTACGTTACATCACTAGATCTGAATCTGTGTGTACGTTTTTTGTGTGTACGTTACGTACGTACTGAAATTGTGTGTACGTTACATCACTAGATCTGAATCTCTCCTCAAAGTCTTCTCCATTTCGCAAGACTTGTTTTTTTTTTTTATCAGTTTTCAGATGTTGGCTGCATGTGGTTTGGTCTTACGTGTTAAGCGAGTGATCATAAATTTGGTTTACACTGTGGTTCATGCTGTTGTTCTTGAATTAACTTTTAATTCTCTATAACACTTCTGCCCCGATTAAACTAGATTTTAAGTTGTTGAGAATATTTTATGTTGTAAAGTAATTTTCAATGTCTGGAAGTAGAAGTCTGCTGCACATACACACACACACACACACACACACACACACACACACACACACACACAAACACATGCAGAGTGGATCCCAAATTAAATATTGCCTTTTATTTTGATCACATTTGATCACAGGTTGTCAGTTTGGAACATGAATTCCCCTCGTTTAGTGAGATGGAATGGATGGACTTACATCAAGTTTACATTTTAAAATGAGTGCTTATTGTAATGTTATGCTAACTGTTAAATTATTTTAAAATTTTCCAGTTTCACTCAGACTTCACTCTACTCTGGTCAAGTGTCTTGACTGATTACGTTTCTTCCATAGATCTAACAATTAAAAGCATTTTAGGAATGTTTAAAAAAAGCAAACTAATTTCTGTATGTGGCTTTGGAACAAACCTATTATGATAAATGGCACAGTTATGGCATAGTCGACTCTAGATTGGAAAAAAAATATCTTAATTTTTTTTTAATTGACCAATTAATCTACTTTTGGCAGAACACATGCAGAACTCTCAAAACCTTTTCCATTTCTGCTACTTTTTCCTTTCTAAAAGCGGTAATCAGAGGCCCATTTTTTCACAAATGGATATAAAAGCAAATGAGCTACTGGAATGATCAAACAGATCGGGGTCTGCCAGCACTTATCAATGAATTACTTTCCCGTGCCCACTCCATGTGATGTGCGAGGCTTTGCAACATTTCTTTTTTAGACTCTACGATGAAACATGGCTTTTTAATTTTTGCCATAAATGTGTCGGAAAGTAAAGCTCTAAAGCCTGTTTCTGTTAATGCTAAGGACTCAAGTAACCTTCAGTGCAGGAGGACTGGCAAACTTCTCACCGCCCACAGATGATCCTTTGTACCTGTTCTGCTCCCTGTGAGCTCATAAATACCCAACATTTACGGCCTGTTCAGCTCTAGATTGATATTTGCTTTAAAAATGAAAATATATGTGCAAAAGTATCAGTCATCTGGGAGATTTTTTCTCTTTTGCTGTGCAGTCTGTGGAACGGATTGTGTATTCATCATTTGGTCTCTCCATTAGGACTTTTTTTCTTTCTCTTTTTTTAAATTAACACTCCTTCTTGTCAATATCTCATGTTAACATTGCAGTAGTGCATATGTTAATAACGATGAATTGGTGGTGTTTCACATTTTTAGAAAATCTTATTAAATGTACATGTAAATATGTCATTTTATTAAAGTGATTTAATTTTAAATTCAAATTTAAAAACAATCCTGCGGTGTTGCACAATACTGCCATCAAGTGAAAAGAAGACAAAACGTCTTATTATCAACATAAAATTGGCTACATTTTATCATGGTTTACGATAGTATTTTTAATATTTTGTAATGTAATGCATTGTTTAAGAGCTGATGATTAATAATTGGATAATAAAATAAAAACATTGATGTGAAAAGATGCTCAAATATTTGACAATTTGACTGAAAACTTTACATTTAATGTGAGATTTCCCTTCCTGTAAAATTTGAACATTGTTTAAAATATGCAATAATGTGATTTTTTTGTTGTTGTTGTTGTCATTATTTGGATTTAGATTTGTGAACAAAAACACTGAGTAACATTTTATACTAAATACATGTTTATGGCTTTGGTCTGTTGAAGGAATGAACTCGCCTGTACTTTACAGTAGTATTTAAGCTCCCACAGTAACTAATTTGGAGAGGTGATTACTGAGGCTCGTTCTTTTTATTGTTTTGTGGTAATAGTGAGAGAAAAGCGTAATGAACTTGTTTAGATGTCCTGTAATTATCATCTGTGGTGCGGTCAGGCTTTCCTCCTCATGTCTCCTTTAGTCACAGAATCCATTGAAACCAATCGCTTTAAAGCTGTTTATTTGTTTGTTTGGCATGGCTTCACTTTTAAGCTAATTTATTGGATAAAAGCTCAAAGATCAATAAAGCTAGTCTGAGGAATTTCGAGTAGCTCAATACGTTACGTGAGTATTTCACTTTACCAATGCTTGATATTCCTCTCAAATGCCTTCACATCTTGGTTTTCTCCTCTTCAATGGTTTTCTCATCCTTTCTCAGTAATTTATGGAGTCATTTAGCCGTGTGGAAACACAGAAATGACTAACCCAACCACACTGACCATGGAATCCTGAAATTAAAAGCTTTTTTCCCCTTTGCTTTGTGATTGGAAGCCAAGCAGGCCACATAGACCTCTGGTCAACAAACGGCACAGAAGCTCTTAGTATCTTAACTGATATCTGATCCCAACAGTTTCTAACGAAACACTTTTTGCAACTTAATGCAAAAATATCTAGATGCTTGTTTTCCATGACAAGAACCAGCCATATGTCTTCACAGTGAACTGGTACAGTTCCCAAACCTTTTTTTGGATGGATTTTTGCTTTCTACATTTTATGTTGTTTTTGCAGTCTTGTGTCTTTCTTGGATCTTAAAAAATGTGATTTTTCACAAATCAAAGAAAATAAATTGTATGCAGATGTTTAAATATTATACCCAATAGGAATACATAATTATTATTCAATATATAATTCATACGTTTGCTTTTGAAATATTGACACTAGTTTAATCTTTTTTTTTTTTTTTTACTTTGCTATAATAATACATAGCATTTGTTTGTTTGTCATTTTATTTTAATTATTTTCTTTAAGCCAATAATCAATTTGTTTTTGCTTTGTGCGATGAAGATTGTCATGACAGCGTTCAGTACAGTACAGTGTTTGATTTGTGCTGCTTTGGCTGAATTATTTTGAGTTGCTATTGAAGTTTCAATCCCACCAAACCTCAACGTTTTTAGAAACACACCCAGACTAACATTTTCAGTAATTTTCTGTAATTCTGAACTAAATAGACCTGAAGCTATTTACTATGTTTTGAGAGATATGAGCTTGAGATATTTATTTATGCAACTGTTTCTCTGATCTATAATTATGTAGCTTGAGATTTGGCTCAGTATAACTAGGGAACAGGGTTATTAAGCCAACATTTTAGTCATTATTTCTATAATGGCTGTGCTGACCCAGTTAAAACAGAGGGCATAAATACAGACATTTTGAATGTATTGTTTAAATTTTGTTTTTTACGTTTATTTGTACGTTGAAAAGTGTGCATTTGTCAATGTGTGTGAAAAATTGTGTGTATGTGTGTGTGTGTATTGTCAGTGTGTACACGTGTGTGTAGAGCTTGTGTTACTGGTTACAATGAATAAGTCATTTTAGGATTTCTGAGAAAAAATACTGGTGTGTTTCATTTATATTTCTAAAGACTTTGATGAAATCGTTTACTCAACTGTGATTGTGGTTATTACACAGGAAAGAACAAATCTTTTTTTGGGGTCTCCCTGTCCCATTAAGTAAAACTCTCTGTCAGTAAGAGTCGTTCTCCCAGGTTTGTGGTAAAACTCAAACACTTGGTTTCACTTTGATCCAGTGTATATTGCAGTTAAAGGAGGCCACTGAGTCTTTCAGCGAAATGATGACATTAATCTATTCTCTAGAGGCAGTAAAACACCATCTCACGTTTTACAGCTTTCAGCACTTTGCATATAGTGTTTTATTCTATTTTGATAAAAGTACAAAGTAAATACTCACCATCAACTATAATCTCAAATTTTTTTTAACTTACATTATTTTGTCCTTGGAGTGGATGTTGCGCACAATTTGCACTGCTTTCCTTTTTGATGGTGGTCTTGGAAAGACCCCAAGATCTTCTAGATGCTACAAAGAAGCATTTTCAAAAATGTCATGATATTTCCAGTGACCTAGTTTCTACCTTCCAAGAAAATGTATTCCATCCAGATGTTCAAATATTACATTCTATATGATTTTTATAGTTATTTTCTATTATTTAAAAGTGTGTGTACAGCTCACACTTTACACCTTTAGCTTGGTACTTCCTCTGCATCTAGGATTAAAACTTTGTTCCCTCGTTCCCTTACTGGGAACTTATCCATCCCAGTAAGAAAGTCTAGTGTCTAGTCTAGTGCATGTAACTAGAAGCATGAAAGATGTAGAGGAGCAAACAGTCTTGCTTTTAGAACAATAAGGTGAAAAGATCTACTCAGGCTTTTGGAGTAAAAAAACATTGCAGAATATTTCCAGCTGTATTGTCACAGGGGCTTTACACTGGCCATCGCTGCCTCACATTTCCCCCTTAATTGATTGTCCGTTTTCTTTTCCACAGGCCGATCTGAGGGGTTCTGTAAGCAAGTATGAGAGTTTGTGGCTCTCGGCCAAAGCTAGGCCACTCCGCTTTAACATCTGCTTTTGGAACTGTGGCTGCGCTCTCTGAAACTGTTTTCTGCATCATTCGGATTTCACTCCCCGTGCCATGTAAACATTTTACACGATACCTGTGTGAGCGATGCTTTTCAGTTCAGATTTACACCTATTTCTGAGCTTTTTCCAAAACAAACAGGAGGTAATAACAGAAGAGAGACTAAGAAAACAAGGAAGAAATATCTGGCAACCATGATTTGAGAAGAGCATTTTCCTCTTCCTGAAGACGCTTAGCCAAAAATAACCTATGCGAAGCATTTATTTTTTACGTTCATCTCCAACTTGAATATAGGAGTAGATTGAAACACTGTATGAACTATTGACTTAGATGAAAATGAGAATGAAAAAATTGTAGAATAAAATGCTAACCTCAACAAACATACTGCATGTATGCATGTATGTACTGCATCTCCTTAGGTTTTGATTATAATCACTATATGTTGGATACCTTGTTGGATTTTGGTGTGTTGTAAGATTTTTTTTTTTTTTTTTTCTGTTATTTTATAGTGTGTGAGTATAAGTTAAGGTTTTCTTTTCTTTCACAGACTTTGCATAAGAAATGGGCACCGTAAAAAGTAATTTTCTGTCTGAAATGAACATTTTCAGGTATTCTGTTTGGTCTGCAGCTTATTGTTGGCAGGATTTTCGTTTTTTACACTCAGCAGCGCTGTTTGAGTTTAGGTGTCAGTGCCGTTCTGTTTATCTTCTCGTGAAAGACATTAAACAGTCTTCGACTATTAAAACAAGTTTTTTTTTTGTGTGTGTTTCATTAAAACAAGAATGACATAATCAACAATGCTTACTTGTGTAAAAAGTGAGATGATTTTGTCAATGTAGCCACCAGTGACATATCGACATTGTGTTGAACTTTAAACCATCCAGTGAAGTTACACATACTTAATGATGTGAACACACACAGACGTTGTAGAACCTTCCAGACCTTGATTTGAACCTCTTGGGTGGCAGGTCCAACTCCCAACCTCAGGACCACAACAGCCTTATAAATAACAGTGGCAGTTTGTGACTTTAGTGAATGTTTTCCCCCTGTATTTTTAGTTAAACCATAGCACGGAGATAAAATTAGGACTTGGTGTTGACACATGGATATCATCAAGTTTTAGGATGCATAAGCACGACTTGGAAAGGAAATTATGGCAATGTTGAAGGCATCAAAAAACAATTGATGCGGTGTGTAGTCAAAGTAAAGCATCAATGGGCCCTTCCGGCATTAGAATGATGCTGATACTAAGGTTGACCCTGTGAAAGATGCTTTACCGGGCCACAGAACATCCTCTTCAAAAGTGTTTTACTAACTAGAGAGCTTTGGGATTTAATTATTGCATGTTTTCAGGCACATTTGCAGATCATTGGAGGCAGCTGGAGTTCTCCAGGAAACCTCACAGCGAGATTGAAAAGGGGCCACAAAAGACCAGTGGGGTGCTTGAGAAAGAGAGAGAGAGAGGGTGTGAGTGAGTGAGTGAGTGAGTGTGTGTGTGTGTGTGTGTGTGTGTGTGTGTGTGTGTGTACAAATTCAATACGGTCCCTAGTGGCCATATTCACAAACTCACCCTCTCACTTTACTTTACTTTCTCTTTAGATAGGAATATCTGCACTTAGCACTTGACATTTTGTAGAAGTCTTAATGAAGTTCACAGACGGCAGAAGAGATAAACATTTGTTCGTTTTCTGATTCTGAACCACTTTTCTATTTCTGGGTCACAGGGAGACTCACTGTAATTATAGGCCTGAAGCTATCCAACCAATCAGAAATTTCACTTTCTCACACCCTAGGGCAATTTCCTGAATGCATGTTTTTGGACTTTTGGAGAAAACACACGCAAGCACAAGGAGTACATGTAAACTCCACAAAGACGGGCCACGACCGGGCCTCAAGCTTGGCTTCTTAACGGGTCAATTTTTGCTGTGAGGAGTCAGCGGTTCCCATCTTCACCATCGTGCAAAAAAGAAAAAGTCTGCAAGAAATAAATGACATACTAGATGTGCGTAGGAACTCCGTGTTGCTTTATTGGCCGTCTGCATACTAAGATGGTCAGTAATGGTGTAAAACTATATTTTTATCTTTTATTGCACATCACTAGATTACATTATGACAGAAACAGAGTGAAAGAGGGAAAAAGAATCATTACTCACAGTCCTGGCATGCTGACCATGTCATCAGACGTAGGTAACACTGGACTAAGAAAGCAGAGAAAAGACTAACCAGATCCCTGCAAACACAGGCCTGGAGTAAATGTCTGCGTGTGTGTGTGTGAGAGTATTTGAGTGTACGCTTGTCGCTTGGACGACCTTTTGTTTTTGTGTGCTTGAATGAGAGACAACAGTAGTTCCTTGTCATTTATCTTTCGTTACCACACTAACATGTTTTTACTTGAAAAACTCAAAGGCACGGAGGGTTTTTTTTGTAAACTATCTCCATATATTTTGCTACGCGTGTTTTTGATGTAAGGAGGGTCTGTGTCTGTTTGCTAGTGTATGTAAAATGGATGCTTGACACTTTTCTGACAGCAAGTCATTTCTAAAGTGTCATTTGTTAAGATATAGCTATAACTCAGAAACGGTCAATGACTGATGCATTATTGCTTTCTTTAAAGTTTGATAAAGTATGTGAAAATTCTTTAAAATGTCATAGATTTTGGACAAAATATTTTTTTTACTTATTACATAAAATTAGTATTCAAAAGGGCAGTTGTGGCCTAATGGTCAAGATGTTTGTTTTGTAAGTGTTCTTGAGCAAAACATTGAACTCTATCTGTGTGTCTTCAGATTAAGTGTGTTTATGTGTGTGCAGATTAAGAGAATGGGCTAATTGCGAAGAATTCCATGTACAGTTCTGACCAGAACTTCTCAGTTTACTCCACTATTCAATTTCATTTTCCAGAATCATTAAGAACACATACAGAGAATTTATACAGAAATCAGCATTCACAGAAATATTTACTAATTTTCAGTGGTGTTCAATTAGGAATACAAAGATGTTTAATCTGAATATTGTACTAGTAATAAACAAACAAAATAATGTAATAATAAAAAAA
>SOMO01000010.1:54357-66714 GCA_028128575.1 Paedocypris carbunculus | reverse complement strand
AAGCAGAAATTTCTTCCTTTGGATTTGAAAGAATGTGGCTAAAGTAGATTCTTCATGTACACAAGCTCTTTACTGAGTGTGTGAACATGTTCCGGCTGTTGTGCATTGTTGCATGAATGTGATGTTTTTTTTATTCTACAGCTGGAGAAACTCTCCCATTGAAGTGTCTTTGCTTTTTAATGTTCCATGGAGCCCTACCTGGGTTCGTCATGTGTTCGCTCTGTGTTCCAAGGCTTCCTGGAGATATCAGTGTTTGAGCTCAGAATGAGACAAAAGGAGTCTTTGGATGAGTGGCTATGGGCGGCCTGGAGGTTGTGCCAGCTGTCCATCAAAGCTAGTGTGATGCAGGTGGCTCGGCTTCATAGATCAGGCATTGGAGAACAGGAATGGTGACTCTTGTCTACGCTCGTATGTTTTCTCACAAGACCATACCAGACCTTCTCATCTCCCATTTCATACCGTCTGTTTTACACACTGAGTTAAAATCTTGTCTAAATCAGCAATGCTTGAGCTAGGGGTCCAAAGTTGACCCCTGATTTGGCCCACAGATCCAATATAGCAAGGTCAAATTTAAAATGAGGAAGTAAGGAAGGAATGTGAGGTGATGGCAATATGGCCAGTAGGGACCATACTGAATTTGTGCTCTGCATTTAACCCATCCTAAAGGTGCACATACACACAGTGAAGTGAACACACACAAACCCGGAGCAGTGGGCAGCCTAAGCCGTGGCGCCCGGGGGGGCATGTGGGCTTCAGTGTCTTGCCCAAGGACACTTAGTTGTACAATCAGCTGTACGGTGATTCAAACCTGCAACCCTTGGGACACAAGTTCAAGTCCCCTACCACTGGACCATGAGCGTAGCGCTTATGAGTATAACTTGAGACATTAAATAGAAATAATACAATTAAACTGAAAAATACAAGATTGAAATCACTTAAATTGCAATAATTACATGTTTGAATCTGGGTGTTTTGGGTTTCCTCTAGGTCTCCTTTTGTTGTCCAGACATTCGTTCCTCATGCACGCTGATAGGTTGGCTACGTGTTTAGGATTTGTGGATCATAATATGGGTGGACTCCTCCTTTTGCAATTTTTGTATGCACCAATCAGAGTTTGGAGCGTAGCAGAAACTGTGCATCTCACAAAGCTGGTTACTCTCGTATTAACTTCAAATGTCAAATTTGAAAAACAACAAAGTCTTCATAGGGACTAACGTACTGTCTATATTAAAAAGCTAAATTCAACTTTTCACTATGTTTGCAATGTTAGTAATTTAGCAGCTCTATTGTAATACAATTTTAGAATTTAACTACTTTTTATTGCATATTTAAATTTAAATTAATCATGTTCTAGAAACCAAGCATTGCATCATGATTTAAGAATTTAATGTTTAGGTAAATAAGACTCTTGATTGTAATATTCTATTTTTACTTAAGTAATTAGCCTGACTAACATTGAATTTCTACTAGAAAATATAGTTGTTTTAATCAAAATCAGGATTTAGTAAATGGTATACATTTCATAATACATTGCTTCAACAGTATTATGTGTACTTTTATCAAATTTTATAGAATAATTTTTTGAAATGCATCGTAACATCTATTACTCACTGAACTAAATTATATTATGAAAAACCCAGAAAATTCCCGAATCGGCGGAGCCAGGATAAACACCAGCGCAGTGAAGGGTTCTTCTCAGTGGGTGAGCTCTACAGGACTGGATTGTTAATATGTGTTGGAATTCTCTTTAGTCCATCCAGGATTCCAGGTTTCTCTTTGTGTTTCCTCTTCCCAGATGTACAGCTGAATCCGGACACAGGGTGTTTTGTTTCCTCAAAATCTCATCAGTTTCGTACCATTCAAAAACAAGGGTACAAGGAAATGGCAGTTTTCAGTGATAAAACCAGTGTTATTCATCACTGACCTCCAAATCAAACACAAGAACCTGGGCCTGCAGGCAGCTTTTGAGAGAAGATGGATGCGGTATGTTATTGCTGGTGACGTTGGAGTTTTTCTTCCACAATGAACCCCCGCCTGTGTCCATGTGTCAGCCCACTTCAGAGACAAACCTTTGGGACCCAGACATGAGCCTGGATTTTTTAGAGTAACACCCAAAGCTCAATTTCAAATGCATCAGTCAGCATTTCGTTTTCTCTTTCATTTTGAACTCTTTTGGCTATAAAGAAACCACTGGATGATTTGGATCACTGGTTACTATTCTAAACGAATCATTTGTATATGATCTTTTGAATACATTTTGATAGAATATTGAAATTGCTGCTGTAATGGTCAGTTAAAAAAATACTACACATAATTGATGTATGAAAATACTTTTTTGGTTATTTGTCGGAATACATTACAAAATACAGAAAAATGTAGTATGTTGTGATGTTAGAAACAATTCAATTCAAATTGTTGTTAGTGTTCTTTAAGCCTTTCGAGTCCTAAAATAATTAAGAGGCATTATTTTAAATATCAAGGAAAGATATAGACAATAATATGCTTGTCATTTTAGTCATATCAAGAACCATCCAAGTTTTCTCACATCTGGATTAACTTGTTCTTCTGCGCATCTTATGAAGTTTTCTAATAATAAACAAAGCAAGTTCAGGAGACACACACATTGATATATGTATATATTTTCCATATGCCTCACAGTCTTGGAAAATTTATGTATCAACTTTCCTTGTTTTTTGTCATGGTGCTCTGATATTTCTGTTTTCTAATTCTATGTTGCTAACCACTTGGATTAAAACCATTGAACTATCCATTTTCTAATTCGGTTCATCTTTGGATCACATGGATCAGGAGCCAATCCCAGTATATCTGGGCCAAATGCGAAAACACGCATTCCTAGTATGTTGATGTTTGTGTGACTTGAGAATTAACTCTGTATAAAGCGAGCATGGAACTGTTTACCAGCTAGCAGTGTTTTTCTAGGCAAGAACTGATTTGGATCACTTTCAAGTCAATTTCAAATCTGTTTTCAGTCATTCCGAATCTGCTTTTGACCATTTGTGTGTAATGTAAGCAATTATTTTCATCCACATGCCTTCCAGTTATCTCTGCGTCCACTTTTCTGCTTTCAAAATATTGTGGCATGGTTTCAGAAGTCAGTTACAGTCTTATTGTCAAGACGCGAGGAGCCACAGGATACATGTGGCCGACATATGAGAAAATGATGGAATGGCTTTGTAAAATCCAGTCCTATTAAAAGGTCTGGCAGATAAATTCTTTTTATGTCTTTATTAATGCCACACCTGAGATTGTTTATTTTTTAAAGAATAGCATAGTTACTACCACAGTTCATTTTAATAACATTTTTAAACAACTGAGCTATGTTTTAAATTGTGATTGGCCTTGATTGTGATCAGGGCCTGTTTCAAAAGAGTTGATTTCAGTTCAATTTTATGATAATGAGCTATGAAATGGTTTGGTAGCAACCAATTGCATAGTTTACTAGTATATTCAATGTGGCGTTCTAATTTTCAAATTTTCTGATAACAATAGGACATTTACAAAACAAGGCAAAAAGTGGACTCTATGTAGTTGGTTAACTTTTAATGATATTTTTACTTTTCAAAAAACTTGGTGCAACAGGTTTGTGTTTGTGAAAGTATGTGTTGAAAGTTTATTTTGCATAATTATCAATTTCTATCTTCCCAAATCTTGTCCAAATGAAACAAAACAATTGCTTACTTTTGGCATTTATTGGCATGACATGTCAATCCAAAGTAATAATTGCCCCTTTTCAACAAGGCATGTCACTTCTTTTTAGACTTACGTATGGTGTGATGAAATTTAAGTATTTCCCTGACAGATTTCACACAGCTTGTCTAGATTTGAAAGGAAAACAAATCAGGCATTTTTTCCCAAACACTCAATTCTCAGCATTCTCTTTGTAAGAAGAGGTGGAGCTTCTCACCTTTGACTGACAGGCTGAGCAAACAAATGAGAAACCAGAATGTTTGTGTGGTCATTTGTGGGTTTAACCCTCTATTTGCATGTCATTACCAGCTTCTGTCAACCCACAAAGTGTTCATTCATATCTTCACCCCTGCTTGGTATGAGGCCACAGCAATGGCAGTGAAAATGGGCAAGAACACACACATGTATATAAACACACGTGCAAGCTTAACACAAAGATCCAAACTCAAACAGGCGTTGAACTGCATAAATAATCACTCAGCGCGGTCCATTGCTCTATAAATAGAAAGACGGCTGTCAGGACTGGGAGATGACAGGTGTCAGCCTGTGGAAGGGATGCTCCAGTTAGCGGAGATGCGGTGTGCTGAAAAGACGTTTCAGTAGGTAAGCTGCACTTGACGCAGACGTGCTGATTGAGAGAACGGAACCGTTAATGTACCGAAACTATTTTTATTTGTATTCTGTAGAACAGCTTGTCTCAATAATCAGTCAGTTGTAATATCCGTTAAACAATTCAGTAGTTTGTTATCTTTTCTGTTTTATTCAACTCTTGCAGAAAGCGCATCACCCTGTGTCAACAATGTACTCTCAAAAAAGTGTTGAAAAACGCTTAAATGGTGTTTTGTGTTTAATAAGCAGAAGAAATCTATACAAGAACTATAGGTAAACTGAAATGTAAAAGAGACGTCTAGGACGTGTTTTCATAAACGTCATAGACATTTTTTTCTAGCAAAGAGAATCTAAATTTAAACCGTAATACCACAATACATTTACATTTACAATACATGTACTACAATACACATACATTTAGTATGTTTGAATTCATCAGACAGGAGGCACGATGGCTCTTTACAGAAAGAAAGAAAAGAAAGTGAAACCCTTAAAGTCCCTCAGTGGGGACATTTTTTTTGCATTTAACCATCCATTTTCTGGTGCTTGCATGCATTTCTTTCAGGTGTCCGGTTTTCTTCCCACAGTCCAAAACATGAATTCAGTAGAATTTGAGACAGGAAGCCAGGGCCTTTCTCTGTGGAGTTTGCATGTACTTGCGTGGGTTTCCTCCGGGTTCTCTGGTTTCCTCCAACAGTCTAAAAATATGTGTTTCAGTTGAATTGGCATTGGAAAACGTACTATGTAGGTGTGAGTGAGTGTGCGAGTGCCACCTGGTTCAGAAGTGTGTGTATCATGCCTCTTAGGCACAAGCTCGCCGCAACTCTGTAAAAGACTAAGCGGCAGAAGATGAATAAATGAATGGAGACAGGAAAATGAGAGTGTAAATGTTTGTGTCTGTTTGTCCTGCTCTGTGATTGGTTGGCTACCAATCCAGGGAGTTGAAGCCCAGAGTTGATGCGATTGGCTTCAGCTACATGTGACCAAGCAATGGAAAATTGTTTCAGAATATGGATGAATGGAGGGAATTTTCAGACACTTTTCTCTAAATCAATTTATGGTGCATGACAGTTATACATGGAGTCCCATTCACTAGAAAATTAGCCTTTTAACCTTTGATGAAGAAAAGAAGAAGAAAGTGAAATGAGTTTGACTGACTTTACACAGTGAGTTCAAAAGACTTGCACTGGAATTTCAGAATTCAAGCTTTATGAGTGTCAGAAATGGCCACAAGATCATCACAACAGGGGTTTGTTCAAGTGATGTTAAACAGTGTTACGCACATTGATGCTATACAGTGGCTTTGTTTTGGTCTGTTAGAGATTCTGACCTGTTTTTGACCTCATGATGACCTTTTGTTGACCTCTGTGTCACAGGTCACTTGAATTGCAAGTTAATGAGTCTATTAACAGCTCATGCACTCTTACAATGATGCCCCTTCTCCTTCCTTTATTAACAGATTGTCGTTAATTTAAAAAAGCGCTGTAGTTTGAAACTCTTTGAGTCTAAATAACTCTAACTCTCAACTTTTTTTTTTCCAAATTTCCTGCAATGTATTTCAGTTTTCTTTTGGTTAAATCAATGGATTTAAACATTTTTTTTAAATGTCTCTTAAGGTGTGAAAAGATTTTTTTTACAGTTTTTTACGCTTTTTAATTCTAACTTAGTTTAATTTTTTAACTTGAATTTAACTTTATTTATCAGTGCTGTGCACATATTTTCTATATTATATTTCTGAAATATAACATTCATTCAACTATTTCTGAAACGTCTAATTATGATGATGCTGCTGAGTGCAACAGCTCGAGAGAAATATTTTGTTCTTCAACTTTGTTTATGAATCAGGCAAAAAACGAGTCGGCTAAAACACATTTCAAAAGTGTCCATGGAGTTGAAATAGAGTTGTATATTAATTAAAAGAACATAAAAAGAAGAAAAAAAAAAACATTTTTTTATATTGCTCAACCCTTGTGGCCACCCAAGTGTATTTTCTCTTTGTCTTGTGTCTTGTTTAGTGATTTTACAGAGGCAGATATCATATAGTACACGCACAGAACAGTCTAACTCTTTATCAGCCCAACTGTCGGGAAACGAGATGAAAAGCAAATAAAAGTGTCTTGTGTGAATTAGGTATAGATGAATCTCTTGTCAGGATCAAACATTTCAAATTGTTGATCTCTGTTAATGGTCTGGGAATAATTCTGTGAAATATTTTTATAAGATATTCTGAAAGCCAGAGACATCTCTGAGATATCCTTTGCTTTTGAAAGTCTTAATAACAAATGTCTGTCTCTTTAAACGCCATCCAAGGAAATAAGAAAATATCTCACTCCCATTTTCATTCCATCTTGAATCTTGTAAACCAAGCAAGTCATTATCAAGAATGTTGTTTTTGCAAAAATTGCAAAAAAGAATGTTTTGATTTGATGATGTTGCTCTACAAAGTATCACGCCCAGTGATCCCGATTGGCTTCAGCAATAACCAACGAGGAGCCTCAAATTGGCTCAATTAATTTGCAAACAGTGACCTTTTACCTTAGATAACCCATGTTAAGGAAAGAAGGAGATAACCCGTATAAAGTTCTCAAAGAACCGAGGTTATGCAAGTTTATCAGGACAATGTTGCACTTAATTTCAATTTGATACATATGACATTTTATTAAATTGAAATTGTGTTCAGTAATTTATCCATCCATTACATCATTTCATTTATATCTTTATTGATTTTATTTATTTATTTATTTAATTTTGTTAACCTTAATCACTGGCCTGTTTATAGTGGTAGATGCATTTCAAAGATGAGTTGAGTTGGAAATGCATGAGTGCATATAAGATAAGACAGAGGTATAAGACAATAAGATATTAAGATATAAGACAGAGAAGGTGAAAGGTTAGAGAGCGGTAATGGAAGTATCCTTACATTTATCAGTCAGTAAAACCCTCTGGAGAGGCCGGTTAGATAACCTAAGCAAGGTGGAGTGCAGAGTTTGTGAAGTCAATGCATACACTGGAAAAGAAGAGCGTGGGATGGTTTGCTCATACATTTTCTTCTTCTCAGCCTCCTCTTTCATTGTTTGCTCAGACTGTCAGCTCTCACGGTTCCTCCCAGGTTCTCTTACTTCAGCCTTTGGACAAATGTCATGTTTAATTCACTGTTCTTTCCATTTCTCCTTACTTGTGCTTCGTCAGCCTATAGGGTTATTAAAATGCGCAATTAATTCAATAGCCCATAATTATAGTAGGGTATTTAAGCATAATCAAGTTTAAGGCTACTTGAAGTTAAAGATGCTTTTTACTTTTTACCGCTCTTGAAAACGGATTTTGAAATATGATCAAACCCTTTCTGTTGCGCAATGGTTCCTGGCAGGGTGAAGGTTTGATCATTGTGCCAAATAGTAAAAAGGCCTTTATTGACAACGTCACTACGGAGAATGGCGATGTAACTGTGCATGCGTTTCAGATAGCCATCAGCTGCTCAAAAAAGTTGATTATTTTTGTGACACATAGTCCATTTTGAAGTAATACAGTCCAGACTCAGTGGAAGCCATATGGCTGTCTGTGTGTGTGTTTGGCAAGAACTGCTCATTTATCATGACCATTTATCAGAGTCTGTTGAGAATTCTCTAGAAACTTTTTATGCCAGGCCTCAATTTTAAGTTGTTTGGCTTTCAGCGTGAATTTGTGCCTGTGTGTGCGAGTGTAAAAGTAGAAGTGAAAGGTTAAAGTTCATTGCATTAACCTAGTTTCAATCATGCAGGTTTTTTTTGACCACAGCTTTGTTGGAGGGTTTTTTCATAAGGGAATAGCTTTTCTCAAAGAAATGTAACTATTATTTAGCCAACATATAGGTTATTTATATAGTGTATATTTGTGTGTGTATATATTATATTATATATACAGTACTATATCGTATATACATAATGTGTATACTTTATAGCGTAGTTTTCTAGCTATAAACGTATATTAATTAACTATAAATTAAATTGCATAACTAAGTATAGAGTCTTGCCACATTGTTTCATATTGCAATATATACATTCAGATTTTTTGTAAGTCCATATGTCCAAAGGAAAAATAAAGTTGGCAGACATTATTAACATTCAGGGCATTGCAGAATAACAGTTTCATTTTTGATAAAAGAGTGTAATTAATAGTAATAGTAATAATGAGTGAGGTTTACAATTTTTTTTATGTTTTTTGCTCTCTCAATAATACGTATCACTTTGAGTTATTATTTCTTGTAGATTTTATGTAATCCGGATTATATCGGTTCTTCAGTTTTACATTTACCACTTGCACTTGCAATTAGTGTAGTCACTTTAATGTACACTTTAATTTAGTCTCCATCTTTTGTTTCTACACAATGCCTGATAAAAAAGTGAAGGCAATATGTAGGCTAAAGCCTCCTTTGATAGCTCAGGAGATGCAGACTTTTTCTCTTTGGAAACTGCATCTTGCCTTGTTCTTCCACTCACTTTTGCACTGATCCATGAACTGCCTCTGACCCTCGTGTGCTTGTGATTAATTTCCCTGCAACGTTTCTCCCCTCCAAAAGAAAACCTCGCAATTGAGTGGTTGAGCCAAAGAATGATAGGGACTTTTTTTAGAACTATAATAAAGTGGTAACTACTAGTCACATTGGATTTCAAATGAAGTTCTATAGTTACATTTTAAGATTCAGAATCAAACCCACAACCTTTGGTGTTGCCAGCACCAGCCACATGAATGTATTTTATCCATCGATAAATGGGCTGATGTAATCATCATTAGTGTGGTGACACCACGTGATAGGCTATCAGTTCTTCATTAGCATGTTTAGTCTCTTGCGACTCTCGAACTGTAAAGTCTTTGATTCAGTAGAAAGAGACAGTTGTTCTAATCACGTGTCCCCATCCATTTATTTTTAGTAGATTCTTATGATTCTCTCTACTCACTGCAAATCTTCTTGAGCTCTGAAAACAAGCTTAAGTAACGCGGAGAATTTGAGTTTCTAGAAGCCCTTTTACTTTAAATGGCGCTGACAGACCCTAACAAGCATTTGTTTTTCTTTTTGCGGAACAATAAATCAAGCGACTGTGTTATGACATTTGCCATAAAATATTAAAACAGATTTACCTATACGGAAAGAATGTGTTGAACTCAGAGAGGAGTAAAGTGTGAACAAATACATTTACTGGAAGTTTTGAGTGCGTGTTCCAGTTTCCAATTTTCTATTTAAGTCAAGTTTGTCATCATTTTTAGGTTTATTGATTAGCCTTATCATTGTTCTACTGTGCCAATATCGGTGTTAAACAATGCTGCATATTTTTCTGTCACATACCTAATTTTGGGATTATTTGTTTAAACTAACTACACTATTTTCCACACTTTTACACGTTTAAACACTTCACTTTTAATACTAAAAAAGGTTGAAAATTTCCTGACCTTTATAATGTGTTTCTTATACGTATTAAAGATGTGTAAAAAACACAGTGTTTGAAATTAGGCAGTGTGAAGCTATCAATTAGATCCCTCAGCTATCTCAAGAAGCGTCTAAAAGCATGTACATGTGCTTCCCTTTATGTCTTTTGTGTGAAAGACCAGACTTTGTTTGATGAAGCTGGTCAGTGACCTGCCTCTTGACCTCCTTTGACCTTTTGACCCGAATGACCAGTGTCATTGACTTCACAGGGGAAAAACTTTGTAACCTGCTGAGGAGTCAAAGCAACTGGCCTAGAGTTTCTTTCATTCCCCCCGTCGTTTGCGCGCACACACACACACACACACACACACACACGCGGGGCAGCAAGCCAAACACTGGCCCGGAATGAGCAGTATAAATATCACTTCCTGTCTGCTTTCGTCCGCCTGCTTTTGTGTGCTTACCCAGCATTCACCTGTCCCCATTGGCGGGAGGTGTTGCTAGGTGTTTATGCTGTCTTCTGATTAGAGGATAGGTTTACATTACCCGCACTGACATCCTGTTCAGGCCTGATAATGGAGCCGGTGTGCTGGAATCCCTGGCATGTTTTCATTGCTCGGAAGAGTAAGGGCATCCTTTTATATCCAAGCCCCCGCTCTGATCCTTTCTTCTTGGGGCTGATGAGGTGATAAGGGCCGGAGGGGTATAATGAAGCTCTGTCAGCAGACGAGGGAGTGAGGAGGGCGAGACAAGCTCCATGACAGCAGCTTTCTTGGGGGAAGGATGCATGCGCACACGCAGACACGTGCATTCCTGTCTGACACGCTGTACTTATTGTCAGACCTTTTGACCTGTTTGTCAGACAATGGGGTCTTCCTCTGAAAAGCCCGTCATAATTCTTAAATTAATCTCCTCTGCGGACTGGCGGTCTCGATGGCTGCAGGCCTCCTTGCTGATAGAGTCCTGCAGTTCCTTCTCTGCAATGATTTCAGCTCGACTGATCTGCCCTCCGTTTTACCTTTGCAGTCCTCAGCAGGGGTTTAAACCATCAGCATTGTGCATTTTCTTTTTAGTACAACTACTTTAGTAAACTGGGATGTTGTGGTCCAGTGGTAGAGACTTGTATCCAAGAGGTTGCAGGTTTGAATCCCACTCTGGTTGGTTTTTTTTTAAGTATTTACAGAAGACTAGCAGCTCCTAAAACCGTCACGACGACAGCCACTGAGATCTTTTATAAGCAATTCTGTTGTAGTAAGCTCACAGGCGGTTAGGGTTAGTTAGCGTGAAATTTGTCATTTAACATCCTTACTGATACAAACAGGTCTCGCCATTGTTTGCTGGTTTTAATGCGTGACGGGCGCTAAAAGTACATCTGTCGGCTAAATGATGTTGATGTTAAAATAGTCTAATTGCAAATTCGTTTTAAATATTCAAGGATATAAACAAAGATTGGTAACTGTAAAACTGGTCTGTTCTGTATTTATTTGACAGTTTAAAAATACAACAACAACTTGGCTGATGCTGAATAGTGTTGATATTACTATAGTTAACTGGCTTTGCTCTGTTGTAAACTGACACAGCTGGACATTCAGTTCAATCCAGTGGTTTAGTCAGTCCAGTCCAGATGTTCATTTCATTTGTCAGCCCGGTCCAGTGCAGTTCATTCTAGTTTAAACCGACACAGCTCAGTCCAATCCAGTGGTTTAGTTTAGTAGTCTAGTTAACTGTCTTGTTTTTGTGTTTAACTTTAGAGAACAAGACGCAGTGTTGAGTACTGTGTCAGGGTCACGTCAAACAATCCTGATTTGCTTCTGCGTTTTTTAACTGCCAATAAGAAGACAGGAATTGGCATAACATTGCACCTGTGACCTTTGAACACAGACTGTATGAATTAATTTCATTTTTATTCTCTAACTTATTTAACTCTAATTATTTAACTAACTGTTAAATAATGCTAAAAACAAAACCTAGATTATGCAGCCCTAAATAGAATAGAATAGAATAGAATAGAGTGTTTTTTCTGCTTACATTTGTTGTCATTTATTATAAAAATGTATAGCAACAGACAAACCACTAGCCATCATCCAACGCAGTGATGCTTGCAGTTAGCCGTATCACTACGGGCTTTTTTAATAGCGATCTCACATTAAAGTAGTCAGAGCTAATAGTGTTTGGGTAAACAAAGTACCTCCTAGTAACAAGCAATGGATGTAAGTAAATAAAAGCCGATGGTTTAAAGCTACAAGCTGTCTTAGAACAACAGGACTTGTAATTGCAGCACACTGCAAGCTCCACTGGTACTTTCTGGTTTGCTTTTGAGAGGAAGGAGGGCTTGCATACGGAAATTAGAGGGCTTACCAGTCCCTGTTTGGTTTGTTTGAGTAAACCGTTGCTTTTTATTTCAATCTTGCAGTGGAGGGTGAGTTTTATGTGGTCTACACGGAGGGTAGCCATCAAAAGACTCTCTCCTATGTGGGTGGAAAGAGGGCACATCGAGATAAGTCTTAAGATTTATATCATTCATGTGAACTGGAGACTTACTGACCTTGTTCTCAGTGTTTTTTACAGATGGCAGTTTCTTGTTTGAGCTTGTCTCCTAATGTAGAAAGATGTAGCAATGTGAGGTCAACATGAGAATA
>SOMO01000010.1:0-10829 GCA_028128575.1 Paedocypris carbunculus | reverse complement strand
TAATGTAATAAATAAATTAAATAATTAATTAATTAATTAATTAAAAACTGAAAAACTTTTAGCTACACTTTTGAAGGTACAGTATTTTTTATTTTTTGGTTTAAAATTTTTCACAAATTCCTACATTTAAATAAAACGTTCTTTGGTTTTCACCATATAATTTGCATCCTAAAGCAGAAACACAGCTTTAGTCTAAAATTGAAGCATTTAAAATTAAACATTTTTTAAATGTTCTCTAAGTAGGTGTGTGTGGGGGCAAACTTGGCTCTTGGGGACCTTTGGTTTGTCTGAACCAAGAGTTGCATTTTAAGGCGACGTTTATACTTTCTATGTAAATGTCAAATATTTAAAGAGCACGGAGGCGCAGTGGTCAGAAGCATAGCAACGAGAAGTTAGAGGCTGAGACCCAAAGTTTGTAAGCTTTCCTCCAGCTGCGTTCGTCCCATGTACCCTGGTTTCCTCACACATTCTGAAAATTTAAATTAATACTTAGTAAAATAAAAACACTCTGTTGACAATGAGTGGGACTGTATGTACATGCCATACTGTGATTGGCTGGCCCCCGCTGACCATTTCTCTCCATTTTCTTAGTTGGTTTTCAGATATCAGAATTGTTCATTTTAATTCCACAAAAAAAAACAAAAAAACACATACAAATATATTTTTGTATTTCCACTGTTTTATCTTTGATGCTCAAAATAAACTGTCTTACATGTTAGGCATTGAAGTCAAATTTACAAAAGAACAAATGATATTGAAAAAGAAACAGAAAAAGTGACGTGATTGAAAATCCAAACTTGAGGTTTAAAGTTCCTTAGAAAACGCTGTGCCGGAGCATTAGTCTGTGCTAATGAGCCTGGAATCTCTCCCGCTGTTTTACGGGGCTAGGAAAATACCATACCATGCGCGCTCTTTGGCCTAACCCTGGCCACACACCAAATTACAACTTGGCTGGTGTGCACATGCATATCGAGTTGGCAGTATCAATAAACAAGAGCAGATATTTAAACCAGCCCTGTCGAGAGAATGAAAAATAAATATTCCTTGTGGCATTATTTCAAGGATATAAAATTGCAGAAACTGCCATATTATCTCAAACTGTCAGTCATGTTAATTGCTGTCATGAAAATTTCATATAAGTCAAAGCATGTAGCTGGTCTATTATAGTTTTTGTGCTCTGCAGGCATCGACAGCAGCAGGAGGAGAAGCTGCGGGTTGTGGTGATGCTCCTTTCATCTCCTCTGGCTGTGGATCAAGCAGTGTGTACTGCATGTCCCCCACTCCCACCAGCACCCACTCCTGCTTTTCCTCGTTCTCCCTTCATCCTCCATCCAGATCCAGCCTAAGGAAGCACTGATGCAGCATCCCAGTGGACTTCAGAGAATGCTCGCATTAACCCTCAGAATTGACTTTGCTATGTTGTTCTTTTGTAAATTCATGTGCTTTTAGGCCACAGTTGTGAGCACTGTTTAAAAAAAATTAACAGATAAATTCTTAAAAAATACACAGTGGTTAAACATGTAACATTATATACAACATATAAAAGTGTATATATAAATGTAAAGATCCTAACAATTGACTGTTTAACATTTCTAGAAAATTGAATTTATTTATATTGCTAATCTATTTTAACAAGTATTAGTGTTNATTCTCTCCCATGAGATTTTTCTTTATCGTCTGATATTTCATTTGATAAGGGCAGTAGCGTTTAACTGTCTGTTCTCTGTTAGATATGACTATGAAGAGGTGGACTCGGATTCAGCAAATAAGATGATTGCCCACTTGGAATCAACCATGTCCAACAAGGCCTTTGTAGGGCAGAAGTTCTCTTCGGGGGACAAGACGTATCAAGTGGAGAGGGCAGATAATTTTGAGTACACGGACCCTGTGGACGGCAGCGTTTCAAAAGGGCAGGTGAGCGAGACTCCCGATGAATTTATATCGTGTAATTTTTGTTGTAAAAAAAANAAAAATAGTGCATACTTAGCACAAAATGCAATACATAAAATATTGTATGTACGTTTATAAAAAACGGTAAGAAAAAAGCGTGTGTGTATGTACATTCTTACACACGGTTTAAAAACTTTTCCTAATTCGCGTTTTCTAAATCCTACATTTCACTGTATTTTGTAAAGTGTTTAAATAAGTACTAAGTCTAAGCACATACGGATTTGAACATTTTCCCCGTATGTTAAGCCACTCTAAATAAAAACAGTCAGGAAGTCGTCACCAGAAGACGGAGTAACTCCTAGTNAAAGCGTGTGTGTATGTACATTCTTACACACGGTTTAAAAACTTTTCCTAATTCGCGTTTTCTAAATCCTACATTTCACTGTATTTTGTAAAGTGTTTAAATAAGTACTAAGTCTAAGCACATACGGATTTGAACATTTTCCCCGTATGTTAAGCCACTCTAAATAAAAACAGTCAGGAAGTCGTCACCAGAAGACGGAGTAACTCCTAGTCCAGCTGTTCCGCGGATCCATGACGGTGTTTGGATGACGCGCAGGACGCCTTTCGCTCCTATTGTGATGCTCCGGTTCACACACTCGCTCACACACGCGCACACACATACACACGCGCGCACACACTCACTTAACGCAGCCCCGGCGCACGAAGAAACTAATGCTGCGCTCTTTTCCGGACTTAGCGCTTTTAAAAACAAGTCTCGATGTCACCTAGCAAGCGCGCCGGAGCCGTGGAAGTGGCCGAAGTGAAGAGGTGAAGTTGGGAAGTCATCGGTGAAGTTTCTCGCTATTCCCGAGCAGTAATGGCGTGTCGAGCGTCAGGATCTCGCTTCTCTCTGGCGGTGTGGAGCAAACATTCCCGGTCACAATGGAGTAATCCGAAGATTTCAAAGTGGAGCCTGCTCGCCGTCTTGCTGTGTGTTTGTGGGGGATTTAGTGCCGCCGACAGTGAGTTTTCTATCCTGGAAGAAGCTCAAGTTTTGGCAGTGCAGATGAAGAAGCTGTCCTCACAGGAGCTGGGCGTTCTCGCTATGCAGGTAATAAAACGCACCTTTACAACTTTGTCTTTACGAACAACGCATAAGTAAACAGCTTTAAACGCTCTTGTTTTCTTGTGTCGGGTAACTCTGGGGGAGTGGAGTAGAAAGTGCAAGACTGGAGACGATACTAATCACGGGGTTTCTCTTCATTGTTTTATTTGATTCTCCGGATTCGCCGAGATTTTTGTGCCGATTAAGGTGTTGACGGTTTATATGTGGTTGCGCAAAGGTGTTGACGTTTTGTTTTTACGTTTTATTTCAAATGTAATCTCCGTGTAAACACAGGATGGCCCAAGTTAACACCTTAATCATCGGGCAAATCTAAATGAATTGTATTAGTGCCAGTGCTTACGCAGTCGACTCTTGTTCATTTGGGCACTTTTGGTCTCGACCATTTTGCCCCAATTAAGCGGCACGAATATGCGTGTTGAGATACGATTTGGACGTATCGCAATAAGGCGGAAGCCCCCTTTAACCTGTGGCCCAATTAAGCGGAGTCGACTGGANCCGAAAATGGGAATGTCTGTGTTTGCAATGAATGGTTGATTTGATGCGCAACAATGATGAATAAATTCGCTTTTTCTTTTCCAGCTAGCAAAAAAGATCCGGGAGAAGTTTAACCGCTACCTTGATGTTGTGAACCGGAACAAACAGGTGGTGGAAGCCTCGTATACGGCCCACCTCACGTCCCCACTTACAGCCATTCAGGACTGCTGCACAATCCCTCCTTCCATGATGGAGTAAGTACACTTCCATGGAATATTGGAATATTTGATTTTAATCGGATGTTACTCTGGTTTCTGACCTTCAGATGAAAGCATTAAAAANATGGAGTCTTCGTTTTCACGGTTAAAAGCATCTTCAGTTTTAATTTTTCTCAAACTTCATGACTAAAAGCTTAGCATTAATATTTTAAAGTTTGTCTTGGCCTGATTGGTGTAGAGTTTAAAAAAAAGAATGGTGTTAATATTTAATGTTTTTTTTTTTTTCTGATTGCAGATTTGATGGTAATTTTAACGCCAATGTTTCAAAGGGCATCAGCTGCGATCGCCTCTCTCCGACAGTCAACAGCCGAGCTTTTAACCCAGGACGAGACCTCAATTCTGGTATGTAAAACACGTACACACACACACACACACACACACACACACACACGGACGTGCAGTTTGTACTTCAAACGCTCAAAGCCAATTTCTGCTTTGCCAGGTACTCCCATGGTANCCGTTTTCAGCTTTATCTCTCATCTGAGGATTTTAAAATGGGAAATTGTGTTGAGTTTGACTTGGTGTGTATACAGTTGAGGAGTGGTGAGTGGAGTTGACTTGGTTTTGGATGTGATGTTTCGTGACTGAGTTAGCTTTGGAAATAAGTGCTGGTTTGAAGGATGTTTTGCAGTGTCTCTGTGGGATAATCTCTGCCATTGAGACAGAAATTTTGCGAATGACCCATCCAGTTAACGACAGCTCATCCATCAGGTTATGGCCACTGGGGTCTCTTTCAAAGAAGACCAGGCTGATGGGCCAAGCCATTCTCACTGTTGCGCTAGTTAAACATCTACATATTCTTATGAGCCAATCCAGCTACAGTGCAGGAGAGTGTGAAGTGTTTGCTTCAGGGCTTTTATTGCATTTTTCATTAGCTTCAGTGTGTTTTCCTTGCTTGTCTAGTTTTCTATAGCTGTGACCTTTGGAACTGCTTTAGCGAAACGCTGTTGTCTTTCGCTCCTTGAATGAGAAGGACAGAAATTGTTTATTATACAAGGATGTAATGAGATAATACATGTTTGAGATCACCCAATGTGTATTTATTAGCAATAGATCCATAAATGTCATATAATGTGACATGGTTTATGGGGCAGTTTAAGTTGACATGCATTTTGTGTGTCTTCTGTGTAGTTTTCAACTTGTTGAACCCACTGCTCGGGGTTTTTGTGTGTTACTTCAGTGGATGGTTAAATGCGGAGTACCGTCCCTGGTGGACAAAACTCACCTCCTGTTCACCTTGTATTTTTATTTTGCTCAACTTCACCAAGTGGCCTTCTCATGGCACAGCCATGGCACCCTTACTATCGAACGGCCTAGTTAGAAAGTTTTCTGTGTGGGAGCTTTTTAGAGAAGGTCTTTCATTCACAAACTCCCAGAGGCAACCCTCTTTCTCTCTTTGAGAAGAGCCTGTCTTCTTTAGCGGCTTTTATTAACCAGGAGCTGTAATTAACTAGCCTTATTTAATCAGTTTGGGTTCTCTTTTCTCACACACACGTAGGGAAGAATAGGAGCTTCATGGGAACTGGCCATTGTGCGGAACTCAAAAGGTTCTTTCAGTGAGTTCCTGCGGGGTCGACCTGGGATGGAACATTGGGTCTTATCGCTGTCTTCAATAGGGAGGTCTTCACACACCCTTCTCTATCCCAGGGGGGATGGTAATGAGACACGGGCCCCACGGCGCTCTCAGAAGTGTGTCCGAGTTGGTGGTTTTTGGAGGTGGCTTGGTGCTTGTTCCCTCTACAGCCTTTTTGTGTCTTAGGACTGTGATCCCCTTCCCACTCTTTTCATATTCACCCAGAATTGGTTTTCGACCAGGCATTTTTTTTACTTTCTCTTTTGTGTTCAGACCTCCAACCCCCTCTCTTCTGAAGAGTTTATACCGTCTCAATATCATTGAGTGAAAAGAGTAAAGGAAATATATAGGATTGAAGAATGTCAGTGGATAGGCTTTATAATTGTATACGTAGTAAGGCACTACTCCTTGTGCACTTACTAGTTTACAGATGACTTCAAGCCTGAAAAGTTTCAGAAAAGCCCTGTTTTCTGTGACAGATGGATGATTGGTTCTCTTTTTCCATGATTAGGATTAATTGGAGAAGCAATGCGGAGATTTTCATCCACAGTTTGTACTTTCTGTGCAATCCAAGTGAATAAAGCAATTTTGCACTGTTTTTAGTTGATGGATCAAAATGTAAAAGTTGTGCTAAGTTAATTAGCATGTTCTCCCATGGCTTTTTTATTTTATAAATCTCTTGCACAAGTACATTATACTGTGTATAATGTATATTAAATAAATGTATTTAAATTGCAATTGTGGTGTTTTCACATTTTTCATCATTTTTCAGTCATATAATTTGACCTCATGGTTTGAAAACAGTTTTAAACCACAAAGACCTCAGTATAAATCAGTANTTTATATTTTTATTTTTTATTTATTTTTATTTTAAAAAGAGCAATACTACCATGTTAACCGATGTATAACAATAGCACATTGACATGTTCTATTGGCACAACACGCTCACGCCACCCAAGATGGAGCAGGAAATGACCTTGGCCAATTTCTGAACTTTTTTTCTAACCTTTCTTTTTTCTGTGTGTACTTTGAAAGATAGAAAGAACCTTGACTCTGAGGCCACAACCTGGCAGACATAAAAGAGCTTTGCCGCTTTAAACATGTGATAGGGAATGGAGGAAAGCGGCTAAAGCAACAATCAGCAGCTGTGTTTGGGTCTGGATCTCTCGTTCTGAGCTGCTGTTGGACAAATATTTTATATTTCAGTTTCTTATTTGCCCTTCTAACCAGCAATGCGCAACACATCCACTAACCTGTTGATTTTATTTAAAATAATAGTTTTATTGTGGAAGCATTTCTCTCTTTCTTTCTCAACACATTAGACATCATTTTGCATGTCAGTAATATAGAATAAAAGATATATCATGTATAATCTTAAAGATATAACCAAATAGCAAATATGTGTGATGGAAGTCACATCTTAAACATGTTAAACATGTCTTAAACACGATGACATAAGTACTTTAAAAAACCATGATAAAAAAATTTCAATCTGGAATGAACTTTTGTAGACACGCAGGCATCTATAATTGATCTGCTCGAGTGTATGTACATGTGAGACTCACGAGCATCGTTCACACGCTTCCACATTTTCTTGTTATTGATTTTTTTTCTTGCGACTAGAGACACATATGAGACAGATTTTGAGGTGTGTGTTCAAGGTAAATGGTTCTTGTTCTGTGATTTCTTTAACAAATGCAGCCAATTTGTTGCTCGCTTGGGAGACAAGAAGAGTATAAAAGGCAAGAAATGGTGTTTCTGACCGAGGCCTAACTGTGCCTGATACGTCTATGAGACTTGCAGTCGTGTGCTCACCACTTTTGATAGCCAGTGTGTGTAAACTGGTCCATTGCCAGTGGTTGTTTCTCAGGAGGATTGCGGGCAGAGCTTTGGGTCTCTGGTGACCGCTGAAAGCAAGATTGGGGAATTGGAGCAGTGAACTGTGGGAATTGCAGGTGTCTGGCTCTGTTCTGGACCCTGCAGTAAGACTGCTTGACAAAAGTAAACCCTACTGTTAATATCTATTGTTCTTTATTTGTCATATATAAAATCCTTTAAAGAGGGTCTTTTTCCTCTTTCTGTTTTACGTTTGCACTAATAAAATCCCTGAAGTCAATGAAACTGTAATGACTACAAATGGAATTATTGAAAAATGGAAAACAAACTCTACAAACTACCCAAAATAGGTTTCAGTGAAAGATTCTCTAAAGGTTCACTAAAGGTTCTATTGGAACATCTATATCCAAAACACATCAGATTAGTGAAAGATTACTGTTTTGTACAAAAGACATTTGCAAGCTTTTTAAACGTGGTAATTGTTTAAGTTTTAAAGTTGTAAAATTTAAATGTAAATTTGAATTTTGAAGAAGCTTAAAAAGTGATGGTTGATGAGATTTTATGTACAAGAGTTGGAAGATGTCTCATTAAAGAACTCGTAAGAGTTGAATAGGTAAAGTTTAATGTAAACCATATTCTCTCAACTGAAAGAATTTCATTTACACTACAGATTCATTTACACTTTGATTTACAAAATATTTTTGTGAGAATATTGCATTCAAATACTCAACAAGTTTGATGTTCTTTACAAACGATGATTGATGATTAGCTCATCGTTCAATGTCTTATAGATTGGCAAATATGTGTGGAATGTCGACTTTAGTAGTGGAATCTGGTGCCTGCATTCCGATTGTTTATCCGACTTGCACAACCTTCTCATGAAGTCATTATACAAAAATGATTAAAGACTTGTTTTATTAATATATAGTGGCAAAGATTTGTTTAGGCTTGTGCGTTTAACAACTGCACGGTACAATTTTTGCTAATTTTTAAAATTTAATTTTAAAATTCTTTAAAAAAACTTTGATTTGATTTGTCTTGCTTCACTTTCATGTATGTTACTTTCCTTTATCGTAAACAACCTCATTCTAAAATGTAGCCTCCTTTTCATCCCTTTTCTGTGACTTAACATTTGATGGATCACTCATTACAAAGAGGTAGCTCATTGGAATTTTACATTTACTGGAATCTTACTTTTTTGTGCTGTGTTTGAACATGAACATGACACATCTTTAGGTGTTTTCCTACAAGTCACGTCTGATAGTTTGCTTGCTTTTTCTAGAATGAACTGTTTGTTTAATGTTTTTTCTGGTTTTGGTGATTGCACACAACAATTGCACACAAGTTTTTTTAACATGTTTTTTATCGTGACGTCACACCGTGTAGAACTTAATAAACATAATTCCAACAAGACTGCTTGTTTTTTCCTCCCAATTCCTGACCTCTTTACAGAGGAAATGATGTGATGAACGGCTTCTCCATCAACTGAAGCCTGTGAAAAAGGCCAGTGATTTCATTGGTTCAGGCTCAAATCGGTTCTATCGGGACCGGACAGAAAACACCTTTTCAGGTGAGTCTTAGCCCGGTCCACTCAATTGTTCTCACCGGCACTAAATTGCCTGACCAAAGCAGAAAATTCTTTTAAAGTGAATCAATCAGGGCCAGTAAATGTAAATACACCCCAAAGTAATCCCAGTGATTCATCATTGGAGGATTGGGCAAGATAGCTTCACAAACTCAAACTGGATCAAATCCAAGGTTGTCTGTTTTGCTGGAAATGCCGGCAATGTGTTTTCCACAGTTTGACTTAACCTTGGCAGTTTTCTCCAAGGAGTGTCATCATTTCTATCGCATCTTCAAAAGAATTTAAGAACTGATTTGACTCCACATATTTCTTTAGTCGTTTGAGGTGTTTGCTGCAGGACTTCTGATGTGTCTTATCTAAATAATCTTAACAGTGGCAGGAAAGTGAAACCGTCACTACTCAAGGATTTAATTAGCTATAGGAATATAATAGTCCTTGTTTGCATTGACGGATGACATTTCCTGACTGCTTATGTACCGTTCGGTTGCCCATGAACCTGAGGAGAATCCAGTGTTCCGTTTCTGAAAGTCAGTGTAAGCGAAGCTCTCTGAATCAAAGCTGCAATACACACGACTGACAGCGATCAAAGTTTTATTGCCAGATGTGCCAATGTGTCTTTGCCAATTCCACCCTGAAGAGTCCTAAGAGTCCATGTGGATCCAATATTTAGTGAGTCTTAGCACAAATGACTTGAAATGGTTAAAGTGCAAATACGAAACTGATTAATTAAAAAATGTTTTTTTTTTCTATTTTAGACCCTTTGCACCATAATTAATAAAGAAATTTCTCTGTTTAGTGAAGTAAATCAAGTGTGGCTCAAGTCTGATGTGTCAACATCAAAATCAAGCTCCNGGGAGCTACATGAAACGTAGGTCCCTAACATCTGTGGATGTTGTTGAAATGGCTGGGAAAGTTGGAAAGTTACACCACCGTGAGCGCCAGGTTGGCGTTCCAGACCTTGCAATATAACCTGCATATTGCAGGAACTGGCACAAAAACTCCTGGGTGTTGATGTTTTATTGCATCTCTACTGGGCTGTGCAGCATGGACAAGAATATCAGATTTCAGATTGTGATTTGATATTTTGCCGGATTCGGCGAAGATGAAATGCACAACAAACGGCTTCTCTCAAGTTGAGTGGTTGCTCCGAAATAAATGGAAAAAAACTACGGAACTTTCTTTTGTGGTTGTTCAGGGTCTAAAGCACGTCACCAGCAACTATGCATGAAAACGTTCTGAAATACTCTAGCCACACATTTAAACCATTAACTTATTAGCCAACCACTCCGAAAGTTTGATGATTAATGATATCTACGCTTACAAGGTCTTATTTTAAAGTTTCTTCAGTGAAACTCTAATCTAATCGGGGAGTATTCTATCAGTCTGAATACACTTTCCAGCCAGTTCTGCAGGAAATGAAGCTGTCTCCTTCATCCCTCATAGTTGGATGGGTTCTGGGAATGTCAGGCAGGACTGTCAACTCCCAAACTTTCCCCCAGTCTTCTCTTTCTCATCGCCTCATCCGTCTTTTTAGCAGCAAGCTGTGAATAGTTCTCAGTATTTGAAGTTGAGACTTCGACTCTGACAAAAAGACATCATTCATCTTCTACATTTTAAAGGAAAGATCACGTACTCTGAGCCGCTCTTGTGTTCTCCGCATGACACTTGAGGCAAAGATGTGTTGCCTAATTTATAGACTAGCTTTTTTTGTGCTGCCTTTGAGCTAATTTGATCAATTTAATTGCTTTTTAAGGTCAGAATTACACAGCACATATGACTCATTGTGCATTCATTCAAGAGCAGTTGTGCAGTAATGTGTGGGGAGGTCACAGGAACATTTTAAATAAAAATGTATATTTTGATCACAAATTGATCCATCTGTCATTGTTTTTGGAGGCTTTTACAATTGGCTATAATCAATATTGCAATATCAAACTAAGTTTTGGCAATTTCACCAATGCACGTTCGTCAAAAATGAGAACATGTCTCTGGTTCTCTGCTTTTGATACAATTATAGCTTTTTTATTTATAGCTATATTATAGCTTTTTAGTTATAGCTAAATT
>SOMO01000009.1:1699037-1718903 GCA_028128575.1 Paedocypris carbunculus | reverse complement strand
GACACGCCGCACACAGCAGATCTTCAGTCGTTGCTGAGAAGGTGTAATCATGTGACATGAAGGTGGTCGAGTCTTTAGAATCCATCAGGCCTACGCGGCATCTCAACCCCTGGTTGAACACCAGCACAAAAATCACTTCCAGCATTTCACTGACTCAATCACACGTGAAAACAGTTGATCTAGACTAGAGAAACATTTACCTGACCTTCTCCTGAAGTCTAAATCTGGATTTACTCTCTGCAAGAACTACTAGTGCGTACATCACTTTGTTGCCTTACGAAATAACAGAGAAGCTGCCTTGTGGGAAAGAGTCAGACAGACAAAATCAGACAAATCAGACAGACAGTGGAGCATCATTGCACAATAAATTAATCTAAATAATGAATTCATTAGACATGAAATTCCCCACGTAGCGTGTCGCGTAAAGCTGCACTTATGCCTCATGCCTCAGCATCTAAGTGCTGGCAATCTCAAAGCTCACGTGAGACACTTAAATCTAATATTTTTCATATTACAGTATATATATATAGGCGTCACAGTGGCGTAGTGGTGGGAGCTGTCGCCTCACAGAAGGTTCCGATTGTGCCGTTCTGTGTGGAGTTTGCATGTTCTCCCCGTGCTTGAACTAAGAAAAGTGCTATTTTAAATAAACTTGAAACTGACCTTAAATACTCATGTTTTCTTGTAATGTTTTCCTTGTAAAGTTCATGTTTCTATTTTAAGAAATTTCCCCTAGTGGGATAAATAAAGTCTTCATTCATTTAATTCAATTCATTTTTGTCAATTCAAATGTGTTTGTCTGTGTGTCCCGCTCTGCGAATGGTTTTTTCCTTTTTCATGCACTTTGAGACAGTAACTGTGAAAATCAAACTTTAAGTCCAAGACTTTTATTTTATTACAAGTTTTCACAGATTTTATTTTATTTTATTACAGGATTTAGATTTTTCATGATTTTCACGATGTTGAAGCGTGTTCATTGACCTCTGACATTCAAGACTGTCTGAATTTGTGTTTTTACTTTGAGCACAAGTCTATTTTCATGTCCATCAGATTAGATCATTTTCAATTTGGTCACCCACCATTTAAAAACCACGTTAAAACAAAATGTTTTTTGTTTTTTTCACACCAAAAAGTTATAAAAACGTGTGGTTCTTCAGAATGAGTCCTCAGGTAATCAATCAGTCGTCAGAGAAACTCTTCACACATGGAGATCTTGTGAACGACAGTGAGTCTTCAGGAGAGCCTCCAGAATGCTGCTTCGTGGGAACCTTCTTCCACACTGAGTACATCCAAATGGATTCTCACCAGTGTGAACCCTGATGTGTGTGTTTAATGTTCCCATCTGTCTAAAACACTTAGAACAATAAGGACAGACGTATGGTTTCTCACCGTTGTGAATCATCATGTGACGGTTCAGGCTTTGATTAGTTCTGAAACTATTCTCACACTGGGTACAGGGGAGCTGCTTCTCCTCGGTGTGGATCATCACGTGACGCTTCAGGCCTTGATTAGTTGTGAAACTCTTCTCACACTGGGTACAGGAGAACGGCTTCTCGCCAGTGTGAATCCTCATGTGATGTTTCAGAATAAGATTAGTTATGAAACTCTTCTCACACTTAGTACAGGGGAACGGCTTCTTCACTGCGTGGATCATCATATGACGTTTCAGATGTGGATTAGTTGTGAAACTCTTCCCACACTGGGTACAGGGGAATGGGGTGTGCCCGTTGTGAATTGTCATGTGAGCTTTCAGATTATAATTAGTCGTGAAACTCTTCTCACACTCAGTACAGGGGAACGGCTTCTTGCCAGTGTGAATCCACATGTGACGCAAATAACGACAGTGAAAATCAAAGGTCTTGTCACAGTGAGGACACTGGAATTTCTTGCTTATGAAAGTTGATGTTTGGTTGTCGTCGTCGTCTTGAACAGCTTCAACTGAAGAGCTCGTGTCCATCTTTATGCTTCTTGTGGAGGCTTCTTTATATAAACTGTTGAAAAGCTCTTGGTGTCTTGCTGCAAAGAAGGATAAAAGGCCTTTAGAACAAAGCAATCACATTCTCTCTGTAATACAACTAAAGAAACTGACCCCCACATGTCAGCTGCCCACTGCTCCAGGTGTGTGTTCAACACTGAATGACCCCCTGAGTGAGACTACCTCNGTATTTACATATAATGTGTGAGTCTGTTTTCTACTATTTAGTTGAATATATTTAAATACGTCCCACATTCCCCCAACACTGTCACGTGACAATGAGTGTCAACAAATTCACCTTAAATGTTTTGTATTTTATAGGCATTTTATAGACATTTCACAGGCATGAGAAATGATACAACTGCAGAAAAACACAAGCAGACGTAAATAACAATTTTTTATAGAAAAAGATTTTATAGCACCATTAGAATTTACTTTATATTTATGACAACTATATTATGATTTATTATACAAACTTACTTGTTGTCCAAACGAAGGAATCCCACGTTGAGAAATTTCTCTTCAGATTCAGATTCTCTTACAGAAGAAAAATGACAACGAGAAGAGCAACGCCACATAAGCACAGAGATGTTCAGGTCCTGGAGACGAGATGTGTGTTGGATGACGCCGTTGTGCATCACAGCCATGGGTTTTCTCAACTTATGAAGTTGGAACAGGCCAGAGGTTATCTTTAGAAGCTTAAATAACGTCAACGAACAGATTGAAGGACAAAAGATCCTTCCTTCAGCACACACACACACACACACACACACACACACACACACACACACACGCACACACGCACACACGCACACACACACCTAAATGTACACACCTATAGAATTTGTAATTTTGCAAAACAAATACACAGGAAAAGTAGTTGAATTATTTTTGGAGCTCTGGAGTGGCAATTGTCAAATCATAATCATTGAAAAGTTTTTTCTACTTGTATATGCTTTAGAGCAATTTGCCCTTTTGCTTAGAAACAAACTTGAGAAATGAGATACACCATAAAAACACAAAAATGTAAACTTTTTGAAAATGTATTGTGTGGCAACTACTTCATATAACTACATCATAAAGTGAAAACTACATCATAATGTTTGTGAAAACTAACAGTTTTATTAGATCTACAGATTATACAGAGGTTTTATAAAGTAATAGAAACTGCAATACCAGATTATATAGAGTAAGAACAAATTAGTAAAAACAAAAAAAAATGTGTGTGTGTGCTGGCACGGCCATCTCCCTTTTGAGCTGAAGAAAAACTTCAGACATTCAGGCCAAGTATGTATGAAATATGCAGACATTTTAATGAAAAAGAAAACAAAAAAAATAAAACAAGTGATTTACTGGGTAATGTTTATCACAGTCACTTTGAGCACAAGACATTTTTATGGCCTTTTTATGACGGTATCCTAGTATAGAGGCATCAAACTCAATTACAAAAAAGCTCAAACAACATTTTAAACCAGAAGCCGAACATTTAAAATACACAATAAAACTATTTTTTTTTTCAACACAAACGACCCTGGCCACTTCCGTGCTCACACAGTAAGAGCAGATAAAGTTTGTCTTTTTTACTCTACAGTTATTAAATTGAATTGAAGAAGCAGAAGGGGATTGATTTATCTCGTCGTGTTCTCTTCACTCACGGTGACCAGATGAAGGACATGCTCTGCTGCTCTTCAGGTGATGGTTCAGGTTGCTTTTTTGTGAGAAACATCATCCACACTGAGGACATTCAAAATGTTTTTCTTTAGTGTGAACCCTGATGTGAACTTTCAAAGTTTCAATTAGTCTAAAGCGCCTTAAACAAAATAGACAGATCCACGGTTTCGTGCCGATGTGAATCATCTGGTGATTCTTCAAACTGTGTTTAGATGATAAACTCGTTCCACACTCAAAACAGGGGAACGGCTTCTCTGCGGTATGAGACCTAATGTGACGCATCAAATTACTGTAAAAAGCAAAGGTCTTGTCACAGAACGGACACTCCACTTTCTTGGTTCTGCGGTCGTTTGAAAAGGACTGGGTCTGGTCGTTTTGCATTGCTGAAGAACTTGAAAAAAGGCCTTGATGAGTATTTACCAGCAAATTTGCTGCAAAGAAGGAAAAAAGGCTATTTGAACAAAATTCTCACACACTCTCAGTAACACAACTTGAGTGTACAATACATTGAAAATAAAAATATACAATAGAATCACTTAATATTTCATTTAGTGAGAAAATATGGAATAATAATTAATATAGCATTATTCAAAAATAGAATTTATTGTGCTTACCTTTTCTGTTCAGAAGGATTCACTTCAGTTTCTGTCCCAGAAGCAGTTCTCCGTTTTCCACTGACTGGTCTGTAGATGATCTGAAACAAATCTGGTCTGTAACACTCTGAAACTGGTGCATAACTGCATACTGTACCAAACTCCCTTGTTCTTAAACCAAGCACATGTGCTTTATTACACAAGATGATAAACGGCTTTTGTCATGACCTTAGATTGTTAACAACGTGTTTGTGTGTGTTCCCATCACTGTGTGTGTCTATGTGTGTAGCTTCACTAGGCAGATCACAGAGAGCATAGATTTTGCATCTCCAGCTTCCTATACTTCTGACAACTTGCTGAGAAGGACTGTGGATCGTACTAGAGTAATTTTGCAAGCCTTAGAAGATGACAATTTGTTTCGACTTTTGTTGTGGTGATGACCTCTCCATCTTGAGCAGCTACATTACTGCCTGGTTTGGGAACTGCACCGTCTTGAGCTGCAAAACCAGAGAAACAGTCTAATTTCACTTGACCACTGTATGTTACAATGTCTAGATCTCCACGTCCCATCTGTGGATGATGATTGGTGCTATCTTCAGAATCCTCCTCATTTTTAGGAAAATTGACAATCAGAGTAAACAATATTGTCCTTGGGTTCTGAAGAATATTCTGCTTCTGAAATCCTCTGCTCCACTTACTAATTATGATCAAACATTGTTTGGAGCTGATTTTGCTCCTGATTGTTTGAAACATCTTCTGGAGCTGATTTTGGTGTCTCAGAGAGATGGAATGAGAACAGTGGCAAGGACGAAGACATTCTGTGGGTCAGACTGTTATTCTGAGGTAATGTGAAATTAAATACATCTGATCATTTTAGATCTGATTAGTGTTTTACACACATCTCAGTGTCCGGGTCAAATTGCATGGTCCCCAACCCTTGAAATGGTACTGGGCCCACGAAGTATGGAACTAGATGCCAAAATTACCAAACTTTAAAATTTATTGAAGAAAAAAAAGGAACGGAATTGATTCACATTTTCGCTTTGATTTGTATTATTATGTTCGTTTACAATCGCCATTTTAAGGCTCAGGCAGGACTTTGAACAGTAAGGCTCCATTTTATTCTAAATCTGAAGCATCTGAAGCATCTTTTCTTCAGTTGCGCGTGTGTGTCACCCACTTTACTCACACACCGTGAGTGAATTTTTATTTTTGCACTGTTTCGTGCAATGAAATATGATGCTTTAGTGGTTATTTCATCTAAGTGTTACGGTTAGGGTTAGGGTTAGTTTAACAAAACATCACGTTTTAGCAGTTACTGTCTCTAATTGTAAAGTTTTAGAGGGTACGTTCTATAAATTATGTATTTAAGTATAAAAGCAAACTTATCATAGATATACTAGAAAGGCTTCATTATGAAGTGAAGTGGGTCAGAACATTACAGTGCTGGCACAGCAGGAGCGCAACGAAAAACGAGGCGGCTGTCTTTTTTGGTTTGACATATTCTGGTTTGATATTCTCAGATATTCCTGTAATAATGTTTCCTGTTAGTGTTAATGCTTCTAATGTTTCTTGTGATGCCGCATGACATGCGGACGCAAAGAAGAGAAGCAAACTGAAGAATTACTTTGAAAACAAAAATGTTCTTTTTTTAGTTTAGTGTAGAACAAGAGTGTCAAGCACACGGCCCGCGGGCCGGAACCGGCCCCCAAGGAGGTTTGATAAGGCTGCAGAATAATTTGAAAGTAGATAAAAATGCATAAAAGACTTGAAATTTATATTTTTAATTAGCTGCAATTCATGGATTATCCGCTGTTTTCATCAGAGTACAACCCGGTATCACTGAGACAGACTGAAAACCTTGGTCTCTACCTCTCCACTACACCCTCATTATCCAAAATGTCACTATCCAAATGAAGAAAAGTAGATTGTGTAAAATTTTTATTCTAATATATTTCTATATTTTTAAATATGAGGTAATTCATGGAATTTTTGTAGAAGAACAGTTAAATACATTTCAATATGTTCTTATTGTTATTGTGCTTCTTCACACCAAAACAAAAAAGAGACATGCTTTTTTGATTATTTTTAGCAGAGTATAATATAACTTTAGTGGTCCGGCCCGCTCGACATCTCTCTAGGCCGTATATGTGGCCCACAGTGTGAAATAAGTTTGACACTCCTGCCGTAGAGCTTTCTTTGTTCAAAGTATAAACGAGGAAATAAGGTCGGGGACCACTAAAATTGACCCTCAACATCAAATTTGTATGTACATTTGTACTTACTTTTGTGAGTTCTGCACAGACATCCCAGAATACATCTGGGTGCCCATATTTTACACACCAGTTCAGGATCCCAAATGAAAAGATGATGCAAATGAGGAAAAGACACCAAATGTCATGAAGATTGAAGACAGATAGATTTTTTTTCATTCAATAATATGTTGATAGCCATCTTCACATCATCCATCTTAACTGCTGGAAAAGGAAAAGCTAAACTATACGTATGTATCAGAGCGTCACCGCATTACAGTTATCAGGTAAACACTGTTATTTCTATCACATTAATTGTATAATTCTAAAATCTATAAATAACAACTTTTTCCACATACAACAGAGGAAATCACAGTTTACTGAGAAGTTTTTTCAGGACACTGAAAGTAAAAAAATCCAAGGAGATTTTCAAGGACAGAAGAAGATGTTCCAGCCTTGCTGTCAGAATGATCTATTTATTGTGTAGCGCACGCACGCACACGCGCACACACACACGCACACACAAATGAACAAACTTTTTAAAAACAAATACAGAAGAAATTTAGTTTATTTTTGGAGCTCTATAATTCTAAACTTCTAAACTCAGAACCAGGCAAAGTATTTTATTTTGTAGCAAGCAAATCATCTATCAAGGACATTGGTCTTGGCAAAACATGTTTATGGCATTGAAAGTTTCCCGCATCCTCGACTAGCGCAGGAAGGCCAACTACATAAGTCGCATCACCAAACGACCACTTTGTCTTAGTTTTTCATATAACATGTGCTAAAATATATTCATGTGTGTGGTCATAATGTGAGAAAATGAGAAAAGAGGTATGAAACTTTTGCAAGCCAAGGAGTGTTCTTCATCAAGTGATAGCGCGCGAGATGTTCTTGTACTTAATCTTGACTTGCTGCCAGGTTCCTTTTAGCCAGACATGCTTGTTCTTTGATAAGGAGGGGGGGAATAATATAAATCACAAAATTATACACAACACTAAATAATTACTCAAAGTAGCATTTGTACTGCTTACGCAAATAATCGGTCTGCTATTATCTGCCAGGATTTTTCCATTCTTTAATTATTGCCACTGTGATTCCTTTTTCACATATTATGTTGCTGCTCCGCAAGTGAGAAGTATGCGGCACGCGTCTTATCCATTGTCGACTCTGTGATTCTGTGAGCGATTACATGGTCTGTTTAATCTGCCGTGAACGAGCACATCCCAACTACAGTATCTACAGGTTTGCTTGGTTGGTTCACTTTTTAGTCTGTGATATTTTTTTTGGACCGCTCCAGTATTGCACGAACTGTTTAAACGAACCTGATTTTAAAACTTGGACTGTGCGGTCTCAGGGTCTCGAAGAATAACTTCAGCTAATGTTTTATTGCTGTATACTGTATCTGACAATTTAGATTTTTATAGTGTATAATATTGTTATAATTCGGGAACTTCGTGTATGTCCGTTGTGTTATGCTTTTTATTCTTCACAATAACTCCTCAGCATAAAAAAAGAATTTCCTGATGTCAGATGAATGTTTGTGTACACGTTTCTATTGGTTACCTGTTCACTAATGCAGAGAGGTTCTGTTCTTTTCCAGTGGTGACCCTCTGATAGATTAGTGCATATCATTTTGCTTTTACATTTCTAAAAATGAAGACGGAAGAGCTTGAATATCTTAGGTAAGTTCAACATAACTCAGTAGAAACTCAGATTAATGCTAATTCTGGCTTTTTCCATTAACCTAATTTCTATTGAATGTACATGTCTGTAGTTACATCATGAGTTTTGAAGTAACTACAGATACGTACATTCTATGTCACATGTCTTTCCATAATATCTTATTACTAATATTTTTGTCTGTGATAGGTCTGTACGTGTAAATCTGACACGTCTGTCATTATTGGATCCTCTGACTGAACAGCCTTTTCCAACATTCACTGTAATGACCGATGGCTCTGGAGAGGATATCCAGATTTCGACTTCAAGAGAAGATCAGGTAAATGTTCCTTTACAGTATATATCTTTACAGTCATTTGGCTAAGCAACTTGCAAAAAGAGCTGAAAAAACGTACTAGACAGTAGAACTAGGGCAGTATTTTTTCACGTGGGGGTTGGCACAAGCGCTCCGAGAATGAAAAATGTATCTGGCCTTGTGTTTTCTGAACAATTCAAACTGAGTCATTCACGTTTCTAAAACAATGGTAGTCGGCGGCCACAATAAACTAAGTGACGGGCGGGGGTTCTCTGTTTTCAAATCCATTAGGCTATCAGGCGCACAATTTAGAAAAAGGAGTAAATAGGGAAAATGAGCAAAAGATAAAGGTATGCAAAAGTATTCTCTTTATATTCACAGTATCTATTTTATCAATAAAGGACTATAAATAACGTGTTCCATACGTAGAAGAAAAGTATCCACATATGTGTGAAATATATGTTTTCAAAACGAATATCTAATATATGGGAGATTTTTGTTAAAAATTTCATATAAAGCCTGAAGAAGACAGAAAGATTGAAATATATGGACAATAAATATATTTCCATGTATTGAAATATATTCAACCCAATAGTAATTATTATAATAGTAATACAAATAATAATACCTTTATTTATTTATTTATTTATCTGTCTATCGGTGCCTCTCAGGACACCCAGGGACACTGTACAAGCAGAGGGAAAATAGTAACTAAGAATTACACAATTTAAAAAACAAAGGCAATAAGCTAAATGAAACAGGTGAGTTTTGAACTTAGATTTAAAAAGCGGCAGGGAATAAACATTGCGTATTTCTGGTGGATGAGACTTCCAGAGCGTAGGAGCAGAGCGGCTGAAAGTTAGTATTAAACTTTAGTTAATTAGTTAGTACTAAACGTTAGTTAGTATTAAATTCTATTAGTAGATAATAGAATACACTTTATGTAAAACCATTTAAAAGGGGTAGAGGTATTATTAGGGTATATATGTAATACACACATTTATATGTTAAAAACATATTTAAATGGCCTTTCAATTATTTCCCCAATTATTTCATAAACCTCATTCTACATTGCATCAGAATTTAGTTTTTTTTGTTTATGTTTTTATAGGGGTGTTGTAATATTTTAAGTTTCTGTAGAGTGATTTGAGATATTTAGAACATTTATTTTGTTTTTTATACTGTCAATGTTGACATTGTGTAATTAACACCGTAAATTTTAAAAACTGAATTTTTTTGTACGTTTGGTTGAAAGAGAGTCCATGTAGAATCGCAACCATACAGAACAGTCAGTGAACATTAATCACAGAAAAGTGTTAATTTTAAATTCGGTTTTAAGGTTTTGTTAAAAGAGCTCAGCTTTTGCTGCTTTTCTAAATGTGAAGGTGGTAGAGTTTCTAACAGGGAACTGGTTTCACGTGTGATTGAGACAATGGAATTCTGTAGTGATTTTGTGCTGGTGTTCTTTAACCTAACCAGGGGTTGAGAGACAGCGTAGACCAGATGGATTCTAAAGGCTCGACCACCTTCATGTCAGATGATCACACCAGCTCAGCAACGACTGAAGATCTGCTGTGTGCGGCGTGTCAATCTCCGGGAGCTGCACGTGTCTGTGATCAATGTGGAGTTGCCTTTCATTATGACTGTCACATCCCACCCATCACCAACAAAACCGAGTGAGACCCTTGTCTGCGGAAATCACCAGCCTCGTCTCAGTCACTCAGTGTGATGCTCCTTGTCTTTTTAGCTGTGAGGGCTGGGTTTGTCTACTGTGTGAGCTCGCACTTGAGACCAAAAGCCTTGAGCAGAGAAAGAAGATTTTGAGTCCTCAAAATCATGAGGTAAGAAACCTCACGTGTGAAAGGGACGTTGACATTTCACACTGTTAGTCCTCTCATGTTGCTTTTTATACTGTAAAACTAAATATAACGTACATTTATAAATGTGTTGCTTGTTTAGAAGTGCAAGAAACTCCTTGGTCACTTGCGTGATGAAAGCTCTCTGATTCCCAGTGTCACCAAGGTACAATATCTGACTGGTAATGTGAAAACATGTAATGCATAATTGTTATATTTTTTTTTTCAAGCGACGCCCAAAAAACACTAGATTTGATTTAATATGGCGTCGATTGCTGGGAAAGACTAAGCCGAACTATCAGACAGTGGATGAAGTTGTGTCGGATATTTGGGCAATTTTTGATGTCTGGTTGTTAGATGAACACAACTCTGAGGTAAGATGGTTTCAACATATTTTATTTATTCTCAGAATTTATATCGTAATACCTTTCTTGTTTTGTGCAGAAGAAGAGGCATGTTATCAATCTCCAGGAGTCTTTCAAGGTTCATCTGAATAACTTTTTTGGTTCGAATCACCCTTACACACTTCTTCGTCGCAGCTCTGACAATCCGGCAGGTAACACAAAACTGATCTTTAAATGCGGAAGCAAGACACTTTAAAGTGATGCACTGAAGAAGAAAACCAAAATTTATTTGAAAAACAAATAATAATAATAATAATAAATTGGAAACAAGTATTTTAGAATATTTCCTATGTTTGTGACTATATTATTATATATTATATATATTATTATATTATTATATAAATATATATAATTATTAATATACTGTAAATGAATTTTGTTTTATATTTTAATTGTAGTTTATATATGCTATTTAACATTTTTAAATTGCACTTTGTTTTAAAACCTTTTTAGGCTACCTCATTTATTACTGTACTTTGTATGCTCTTGTAGAAATAGAAATTATGTGAATAAAAATATTTTAACCCAAGATGCATTTATAGGTCTTTTTAAAGACAATACTAAAAGTCCCAGTTTGGCTGGAAAGCAGTCAAATTCTGCTTTGACTTGCTAACAAGTAGCATTTGTCTAAATTAATTGCATTTATGAAAATAAGATTCCCAAATTTAAAGATACACTGCCACAGAGGCTGTAGCATTCCTTCAGTCTGGATGATGCTGAATCTGATGGAGAAACTTCTACTGAAAGTTATTCTTACACAGAGAATGGTTAACACAATACCAACATTTGACATCTTTGAAGTGTTATTGGTATCTCAGACTGTTTTTATATAATAGCATGTAGTTCTCTATTATTTCAGGATTTCAGTTTTATGATAATTCTGCCTCTGTGTGGGCATTATAATTATAATATATTATAATATAATACGTACATAAATCCAATTCATAATGCTATGTGCGAATATTAATTTTGGTGGCAGCGCAAAATCCAGAATTATCCTGATTATGTTCTAACAGATATTTAGAGCATACTTCTGTAAATACTGATTGGCAAAAAAATGTTGGTGTAACTCAACTTGGAGCTGCTTTGTGTGCTGTGCACTCTACCTGCTGGTCACTTTCTGTCCCTGCGGTCAGATTGTCTCATCAACACAAATGTACATATTTAAATTATATTGTTCTTCTGTGCATCTTAATACATACGAAATCAGATCGGTGCCAAAATTATCAAACGTAAATTTCACTTGCAATCTTCACATTTTTGTTAGAAACTTAATTTTGCTTCAGATTTTTTTCCCCCGTTCGTTTCCTTTTTATTTGGACTTCTTGCCCTAGTGTCACGTGAGGGTGGCCCTTATTTTGATTGGCTGGTGATAATGTGATTGGCAGCAGTTGACCGGGGTTGTGTGGGACGAGTTCAGTGTCATCCAATGCTTTTTTTAATATGACTATACAATAAAATAATGTGTTATTTTAGCACAATTTTGCCAAGTTATTGTGGTGACAGAGAATACTTGGTATAGTAGAATAAAAGTAGACATTTTTGTTTCTAAACATCGAAATATTATGAAACTGCTTGGTAAAAAATCCCAAAAGGTATCTTACAAATAACATTTTATTTATTTATTTTTAATTGATAAAGGTAAAGTGCGTGAGATATGTAAATCAACCATATAAAAATTGTGGTCTACATTTAATTCATGCACTGAAGTGAACACACACGAAACCGGAGCAGTGGGCAGCCTAAGCTGTGGCGCCCGGGGGCCATGTGGGGTTCAGTGTCTTGCCCAGGGACACTTAGTTGCAGAACCAACCATAGGGGGATTTGAATCTGCAACCTCTCGGACACAAGTCTAGGTCCTCTACCACTGGGCCACAACTACCCATCATGATAAAATAATATTTTTGTTTAGTTTTATACTTTTTAACACATTTTTTGGAACTTTGTGGCAGTTGTGGTCCAGCAGTGGGAACTGCTAGTGCAATGTTGCTGGTTCGAATCCCGGTCCGTTGGTTGTCACAACTGATTGACCTTGATCGAGACACGGACCCCCACATGCCCCCTGACTCCCCATCAAATAATGCCCATGGCTTCGGGGTTGTGTGTCTTCACATCACTGTGTGTAATTTCAATGCGTGTATGTGTGTAATTTCACTATACAGAGCACATAGATTTAGCCTGTCCAGCTTCATGCCACACCTTGACGGCATGCTGGGCACATACTGCTGAGAAGGACTGTGGACTGTACCATCAAATACATAGTCATTTTGATGATATAAAACATCACATGTGTTTGTAAGTTCTGCACAGACATCTCAGAACACATCTGGGTGCCTCATTTTAATCTTTTTTTTATTATTATAAAAAAAATCTAAATGTGAAGATTGCAAGCGAAAAATAAAAAAACCTTTAAAAATGTGAACCATTTTTGTTCGTAACTTTGAAATTTACGTTTGATATTTTTGCCACTAATCTGATTCCACATGAACATTTATTGTACCCAAATAAATGATTAATCATTTTTTGACTTTAAAATTACAATAAAATGCACAGACCTCAATCTGTTATGCAAAACAGGAATGACGAGGAAGAGAAGCACAAAGAAAAAGAAAAGAATGAAAAAGGCTTACCCCAGAAGACATCGCCGTCGTCGTCATTGAAGTGTTCTTGACGGCTTGCAGGCTATATACTCTTCTTTGTGTTCATTTCGGAGGCCTTCAGTTTTATTTTTAAGGAGTTTATCCGAATTAAATTAATTTGCGATGTGTGTGTGTGCACTTCGTATATAAAGGGTATATAAAGCTACTTCGTTTTTTATTTTTCATGTAAATGTTGTTGTTTTTATTTAAATTGGCACAATTAGAGGGGGAAAAAACAATGTTCAATTAGAAAAAAAACAACACTATTTTTTGTATTGGCAGTTGATGTGTGCACAGTTACCAACTGGTGTATGTATGACCTCCACCGAAGTTTACTGTGTGTTCTTGTAAATTCCACTTTTGAGATGATAACAATTCAGATCTTTGATATTTTTTTCTAAATGGTATATCCTGAACGATGAGGATTGAATTATTAGTATTGCTGACCACACGCCGATTCGCCAGCAGAGGGCAGCGATACTCTGTAGAACTCAGTACTTAAAGGTTTAAAACAAAAGACACATTTCTATACACCGTAATCAGATCACTTCAGAATATTAGCAGAGATTTTCCTCTCTCTCCCCCTTTCTCTTTGTCTAAAAAAAAAACAACAACAATGTTTAACAGTTTCCAGCCTTTTTTTTTTTAATATAGCAAACTACACGATTTGTGTTATTAATTTCAAAGTCGTTTTTACCGTTATTAACACGTTTAAATAGGTTGAAACATGTATTTCTTAATGTTCAACTAATAGTAACATTTTAATCGCTTGGGAGTTACTTCAAACGTGGTCTAATAAGCAATGCATCGGTTTAAATACGATTTTAAAATGCATCTGTGTAATGCGGGCTGGCGCGTGTCTGTGGGTGTGTGTTTATCAGAATTGTTTTGTTGATTTTATTCTGAATAAAATGCTCCATCTGAAATGTTGTGCACGCTTGTAATTAATACAGTTCCATACGTCATATAGCGACCTCTAGCGGTAAAAAGTAAGAGGACTCTTGGAACATCAATACATTTGTGAATAAACTTACCCAGTACACGCACTGAAATTAAACGACATTGTGAATACATTTTACTGAGCATAGAAAGCCAAAAACCACTTTCAAGGCAAATACCCCGAGTGATGTCGGATACTTTACGATGTACAAACATTAACGAGGGATTTCAACAGGGTGGTGGAATGTTTGCACGAGAAGTTACTTTAAAAACACGACTGGACAGAACAGCTGTCGAGCATCGGCGCCCGAAAGCCGCATTCCAGCAATACCTCATCTAGTCGCCATCTACGTTTTACTGTACAAAATATCTAGTTACTTTAATTTTGCCAACCACGACAAGAACATGGATCATCGCCTACAGGTCAAGCCCCCGCAACCTAATGTACAAAACTCTACAATACACTCTCATACAATTTTGAATACTTGTTAAACAAACAAACGAACAAACAAACTTGTTAAACTTGTTAAGGTAAAGTGCATCCTGGGAGGATGCAACATTTTTAATATGTTATTATTTAATCGGCACAAATTGTTTAACTTGCGACTGACAGCCAATCAATCAACACTGTTACGTGACGTCTATTTAATTAATATTCATAAGACGAGCCTTTCTCGTAGTAGGAGTAGAAGCCTACGCGCGAGGGAGAGATGATGTCATATTTGAAAACTTAGCCCACTCCCACTATTGAGAGACGCAGATTTGCTTTCGCACACATTTCTGCAGAAGTTTTGTGGAGCTCGAGACACGCACCGCGAACCTAAATTAAGAAAAGGTGTCACGCGTCCACCACGGATTAACTTTAAACGCATTTTAACACCTTAGTAGTGACTGTTGGGGCTTTGATTTGTGATAGGGTTATTAATCGAGCCCACCAAACTGGACGGGCTAAAGAAATCTCCCAAGAAAACAAAATGAATCGGAGCTTTAATAACAAAACGCAGTCTTTGCGAAGCTTGAACATGAGCGCAGTGGAAGTGAAAAGCAAGGTGAGTGGACACCTAACAGTACTTAAAACGGGTTTCGATGCATACTTGTGTTTAAAAGTGCAAAGTGTGGACGGCTAGCGCTGGTTAGCCCGTGTCAGATCGGCACTGTCTCACATGGAGCCGTTTCATTCTATCATTTCGAATTTGTTTATATTCGTTCGTCGGAGAAGTAAGACGTTTTCGACTATTAAATTAGTTTATCATTTGCGTTTTTTTAGCTTAGTTAAATTGTTAAGCGGTGTGGTTTGGAGCTTGACTGATCGGCAGAGTGTTTTTCGTGTTTTGTGTAATTTTGAAAGGGTGAAGGAAAGTTCTAGTGAAATTCTGGTGGCTTGAGTCCGAATCCCGCATGTGGTCTTCAGATGGAAAGGATCTGCTCTGGCTGTTTTCGCACTTCTTTTGCTTTTATTCATCAAGTGAGATTCAGCAGCAGGTCAGACACTGTCCTCTGGGAAATACTGTCCGCGTAACGCAATATTCTCTTCTTTATTTAAGAGAGACGAGTTACTTTACTTTGTGTTCATTGTTGTACTTCTTAAACTACCTGTGGTTGGAAGATCTGTAGTCTCACGTGTCCGTCCGTGATTATTCATCCATATGATGAATGGATAGATGGATCGATGGATGGATAGATAGATAGATTGATAGATGTGTTATGTGTTGGCACAAGTGGTGGGTGGGTAGGTAGCAAGTTAGGTGGAGGGATGATTGGATGGATAGATGGATTTTAAAAAAAAAAATCTAGTGTGTTTACTGACTGTCGTGGTGTTTTGTCGGTATCCTGTATCCTTTTGTAGACAAATTCTCCTCTTTTTGTTAGTCGTTTAAAATAATTTTAGAAAGCATTGTTAGGATTAGGTTAGTTAAGTAAAGTTAGGATAGACGGATAGTCAGGTAGAAGGATGGGTGAAGTCAAATTGGGACAATGGCCATTTTAACATTTTGAAAAGATCCCAGCACTACTCTAGAAAAACAAAACAAAAATACAATTCAGATTATGTTTTTTAATTCTTATTGAAATGTACTATTTCTGACAATGACACCGTTTACAAGAGACGGTACCTTGTTAATCAAAATGTTGGACACTTAGTGAAAGTTTCTGCAGTATGTTTTTACTTGTGTAATCTTTTCTTCCGCTTTTTTAAGAGACAACCTAAAGAAAAGAACATCCCCATCATAAAACATCACAATACATGCATTTATGACACATTTCTATAATTATTCAATCACAGCGACGAACATCACATGCTATAATCCTGTATTAACATTGTATTAATGTATTAAGAGTTACGGTGGCCGGCTAGACACACGTAAAGACGCTTATGGAAATGATGGTCCTAATTGCTGGAATGTGTGGGCAACATGCCCGGATCCCGACTCCACTGCCATCCCCAGATTATCCGCCTCAATTTCTCAGCCGTGCTTGAACTGACAATGCAGAAAAAAATCCTGCCGCTGTTTTTAGTGAAAAGAGATGCTGTTTGGGGTCCGTGAAGAACCCCTTTTGCCTCCCCGAAACATCATCTGCTTTGATGACTTCCTGTGATATTGGGAAAGTCCCTGCTGAACCTGCTTTCACACTGAAACCCCCACAGACCAAAACCTGTAAAGTGGGTTTTGCCGGGTGGGTTTTCAGATCTTGAGCAACACTTCCTTATTTCCTGATAGAAGGACAGACTGTGTCTTCCTTGGTGTGATGTCATGTTCCTGTCTTTCACCATCACGCTGGGGGCTTTCTGGTGATAAGAGTGTGTGAAGAGATTGTAGTTTGCCTGAATAAAGAGATTGTTTTACTTTCTGTGACTTCATATCTGAAGACCCCCGTTTGTGCGTTTTCCAGAACATTCCTCAGATGGCTCCGTTTTGCTGCCAGTCTCTGGATTTTGGTTGGAACTCTTCTCTTTGGAGCGTCAGTGTGACGCTTGATAAGATTAGGCTTTTGGGGGCTGCTTAATGTCAGACAAGTATTGAAAACACAAGGATGGGAGCTTGACGCTGAAGCCTTGCTTCGACTTGTCCGAACCCGCCAGGTTTTAAGGAACGATTAGGCTGCTCTCAGCTCTCACGTTTCTCAGGGGTGTTGTGTTAAAAACGGAGTGAACTTGCCTGTGTTGTGTTTATCTAGTGATCTAGTGATCATCGTGACAATATTTAAAGATTGAGTTGAATTTTAATTGAGACACAGACACACACACACACACACACACACAGAGAGAGAGAGAGAGAGAGAGAGAGAGAGAGAGAGGACATTCAGTGTGGCTAAAGATTATTTGTCCCTTTCTTAACATTTTTTAAGCATATTTAAGCATAATTTTTTAAAAGTAAAACTCAAGCATCTTGTTTTTAAGCTGTTATCACTTTGCATGTCGCGTCTTATCTGTAGATGGAATTTAAATTCTTTTCAGAAGGAATGTTTTGTGCTCCGATGGAGTCAGTCCAATAACCCATACACTATTCCAAAGAAATGTGTATTTCTGTTGCCTTGCTATTACATTTTATTTATGTGGTAATGACAGGCTGCCATGGACTAATGTGGGACTCTGGTTGTAAGGCCGTAATTATTTAGTGACACGCTCCACCATCCTGCAGCATTTACTCGCCAAAAGACAAAATCAGATCGGTGTTTTTCAGCCTGGATGGAACGACCCACGCGTTCCATGTGGAATCACATCTGTATGGCAGTCACATGATCGCACACGTGTCCTCGGCCTGACCCCTTGTGCTCCTTTACGCTCTATTACATCCCAGATTTAGGAATCATTCAAACTTCTGTGATTGTATATCAAATTTGTCTTAAAAACTACATTTTAAAAAATGATAATTCCTGGAATTCTGGTATACAGCGTACAGATTGAATTTTGAAAATTCCCTATAAATTCATTGTATTGTAACTAGTTCATTGTAACGGTATATTGTATATACCATAACACCTCTAATAGAACACCATGGCAGTCTAATTTTTAACTCTTCCGTCAGGCGGTGCGTTCTATTAGAAGGGGCGTTCTATTATTCTATTATTGGTTTACGGTTTGTGTGTGTGTGTGTGTGTGTGTGTGTGTGTGTGTGTGTGGTTGTATATATATAATGTTTTGTTTTTTACGTATAACTATGCGTTCAAAAACGTCAAGTGTCAATTGTTATTATGGGTTAGGGTTATAATTTTAGGATCATAGATTGTGCTTCATTTTGTGAACGTAAAGTGACATGAAAAAATATGTTAATTCTTTCCTCCGCTTCATCTCGTTCTTCCGCTTCTATGGTTAATGATTGCTTTAAGAGCCCTGAAAAATTGAACACCGCTTTTGTTTAGACCTCCTAGTTTGATTTGTATCTGCGCTCTGATTGGCTCACATCTTAAACATACCTACAGTGCAAGAACATTGGGCAATTATGAAAGCCAATGTTTATAAATTCAGAAATTGCTTGGATATGTGTAAATTGCAATTTTTTTTGTTTCACAATTGTGTTTCGCAATTTAATTTCTCAAATTGTGTTCAAGTTGTACTTTTCTTCAGGGGCTCAAGAGCTGTTCACACATAACAAAAAAAGAACAAATAGATAATTGTAAGAATTTTTTTTTTGCCTACCATGATTCTATGCATTCTTCCATTTTTCATACATTTCTCGTTCCAGTGAATTGAATTTTTCCAAGATTTGGTCACCTGCCTTTTCCATCTCCAGGAAAAGCTTCAGAACGTGATTTCCGTTAGTGTGTGTTATTGTTGAGATTTGCTCTGCTTACTCATCAGATTGCATTGTGCCTCATTCTATTGTGTCTCAGGTCCCTGTTTGGCTCCATTTCCTCATTATAAACAGCAGACAGGCGACTGCTGGAGACCTAGTGGAACACACTTTTATCTCTCAATGTCAGTGGTTCGCCATTCCTGAGGGATCTGAGGGCTAACAGTGCAGTCTCACATCTAAGCTAAAGTCTCACGGGAACGTTACGACCTGACTGCGAAGTTTTAAGAAGATGCGCTTTTTGTTGTGTATGTTCCAAAGCCATCATAGAACAACCAATAACCAACCATCGATATTTTAAGCCATACATTTCATCGCAAAAGGACAATAAACAAAATGTGAATACCTTACTGGAAAAATTACTTTAGTAGTTAAATAATTGAGCAGTAATTAAATACAAAGTAAAAGTTGCTTATATTTTTTGATATTCTGTACAGAGCAACAAAAAAAAATGCTTAAGTAACAAAGTCCATTTACTCAAGTACAATTCCGAGTAAAGAAATGCGTCGCCACAATTTTGTCCAGAGTTCCGAGATGTTTTTGCTATACAAAAAGAACACACCTTATATGTACCTTTTATGTACACCTGCCAAAGGGCAAACTAAACAACTGCTATGCAATATTTTAGCACTTAATTTTTTTTTTTTCAATTTACAAAGTCGTGGCACAGATTAGATCAATTACTAGTAAAATGCACAACTAACGTAATTTTCGCAGTCATTTTACATATGTCGTATGTTGGGCTGTCGCTGTACTTTACACCACTGCA
>SOMO01000009.1:1682734-1694743 GCA_028128575.1 Paedocypris carbunculus | reverse complement strand
TATATAGACACAAAGAATACATAACTGGAATAAAGCCAACAGATTTGCAGTATTCTACCAGAAACTTCCAGTTTCACGTTTGGTTAAGAATTTCGTTGATCAGTAGATTTCATGTTTTTTGATCATAATTTGTGAGTCACGTTAAGTGCGTAAAATAAAACCGTGACGTTTTTCTGTGACTATAGTATACGTTTATATTTGTTCTGGATTTTCTCCAAGTTTCCATCAGACCAGGTTAGTCGACACGTCAGTCGGTTTGCGCTAATTAAATGATTGCACTTTTCGCAGCATAAGGGAAACGAAATCCTTCTAGAAGGCTCTGCCCTGTTTTTCCTCTGCTTTCCTCTGTCTGTCTACAGTGGCAGCCAACCACAGCTTGCACATCTGGCTGGTCCAGTCAGCTGAGCCCAAGGGCTTCTGGGAAATCTGTAACAGGAGAACGCCAGTGTGTGCTGGAACACAGCTTACCCACAGCTGTGGGTTCTCGCCATGCTCCGCAGCAGGAGCAGGCCTAAAAAATAGCCTTTATTAATCCTCCTTGAGATTACGGACATGATTGGTTTTCTATGATGTTTATTTGCTGCACGTTTGTGTTGCCATTCGCAGTCTACACTCTTGACTCTTACGTAAAGACATTTGGATTATGCAATTTTTGTTGCATGGATAGAGGAACAATCTGCCAAGATCTTTTTTGTCCCAATGACGCACAAGTGTAACCGTGATCTGTGTCCCGGAGTTTAAAGAGCTGGTCGCATCAGCACCGATTCACGCTTTTGTTAGCAGTTACTTTGGTCCCCACAGCCTGAGGTTCCATTACCAACCAATCTCAGAAAGATCGTACTAAAAGCGTTATTCATAGTTCTCTTTCTTTTATTACGATCATTGGCCTGGACACAGCTTTTCTGCTTGTCTGACCAGTGAAATTTCTGTCTTCTCAAAAACTCTTCCTTTTTGTGTAGGAATCATTGATGTTTTTTCTCATGGGAACAACACCTAAAATGTAAATCAACATCAGTGCAAACATTAGACACAAAGAGACGGAAAATTCCGTGGAACAAATTCCATCAGTTTATTAGTTTCGATCGTCGACTGCCTGTTTACACTTTTTAAAAGCAACACATTTGAATTTTCAATCTGCAGTTTGCGAAAATGATTTGTAAAGAAAAAGGTAATATAAGATTAATTTTTATCTTGTTGTTGAGTATTTTTAATCTATTTTTCCATGATCTTAGATTTGTAAATTGTTTTTTTTAATGTATAGATATTGGTATGCAAAATAATTTTGGCTTAATTTCAGTTATCGTTGTACTGTTATTTCACTTTTTTTTTCAATTGATTAGCATTTTACACTTTAGAAGGATGGTTAAATACAGTAGTCTGTGGTCTTTGAAACTACTATAAAATTGATAATGCTCATAATGGATCAATTTAATTTAAAAGTTTTGGTCCACAGCCTCGGGGGGAAAAACTTGTTTCATAACTATTCATAATCCCGCATTTCAAAAGTCTATGTTTTGTTTTATTCTTCATCTACGTGCAGCAACTGAAAGGTTGTGAGAAAGAGAGACTGGAATGAGAGGTGGAATGTTTTTTATCATTTGGAGCAGAATTTAAAACGATGTAATGTTTAAATCCACTGTGATACCACTTTGATAAAGTCAATATGTGGACTGTGTTGAATGTACACACACACACACACACACACACACACACACACACACACACACACACACTCACACTTTAATGATTCTCTATTTTGCGTGCATGAAATAAATCGTCTAGTAGACTTTAACTTTTAGTCATAGTGGTCTGCCAACCGCCCGAAGCCATGTTAGATGCTTGCACCAGTGTTAAAAGAAGCTTTATAGGATGTTAGAAGCAGGAGCCACATGAGCACATTGTGTCGTACAGGTGTGTATTTTATTGACATTCTGCACTTGAAGGTAAACTTGTAAGTCTGAAGTATGGAAAGATTTAAAGTTTATTCTATTAGAAAACAGAGTTTGTTTCTAATGAATTCAGTCAAGCAAATAGATTTAGTTTAGATTTTCTTTATCTAATAATCAATCTTTGTTTTTTTCCTGAACTCCAAACACGTTTAAGCTTTTCCTTGCCTAGTGACGTCGACATAAATGCCATAATTGTTTCGTTGATGGCGACAACGTGGCACTGCATGACGGACCTGTTTGAGACTCGAGGTGTGAGTTTGAGGCCCAGGATCGGAAAAATCGGACAGATTTTTGTGTCGCAAAACACAGATCCAAGCTTCTCTATGCCAAACTCTTTTGTTATTCGGTCTCGTATGTTCTTAGCCGAGGATGTGCCCTCGCTAAGATGTTTATAGCCTGAAGTAGAACTTTGTGGCCTCTGGATTCATCCCAGTTCCATGCGGTTGTACTGAGATTCCACGTCCACAGCCCAGTTTAGGGTGTGTGCTCCCAGTAAGGTGCATTCTGGGTGCCGGTGGTTTGAAACGTCTGGCTAAGCAAGAGTGGCTGGTTCTTGGGGACCAGACCAGACATGTGCTGCACATGAGCTGTTTGCCCTACCACGACTCGTCTTTCAAAGGATTTGGATGCTTTGATTCTGAGTTTTTAAGGCATGTTTATACTCGCTTATCTGGGATTAGGACTACACCATTCTAGAAGCCACTGGGTCACTTTTGTATTGGGCGGGTGGAAAGAAAGTACCTGACACATGATTTTTCCATGTGGTGAATAAATACTTCATTAACATTAATAAAATACACAAACTCAACATTATTTTAAATATAAATATGGATAAAAATGAGAGGAATGTATATAAAACAAAATGTGTCCTATTCAAATGAATTGTCAAAATGATACACTTTAGACATTTGCTGCAAAAATTCTATAATATACCGGTAATTTTTTTAAAATGTGCTTTTAAGCAATTATTACAATTTGTACTTTTATAAAGTAGGTACAGTAGCTACAGCACAGCATTATGAGTTCTGTAGTTTGTATTTTTAAAATGTATTTAAATACGTCAATAAATAATTAAATTATCAGCTAAGTATAGCTAAGAATTTAGTATATCTAAATGAGCGTGATGAACGTTTTTTTTTTATTTTTAAATATGTGCTTTTTAGAAATTATTAGAAATTATACTATTATAAAGTATCCACAGCAGCTAGAGCATTACGTTATGGAATCTGTGGTTTGTGTGTTATCAGCATTGCTTATCAAATCAAATCACCAGGCCATTACCAAAAATAATAATATAAAGCTGTTATTTAAGCAGGAACAACCCCCCCACCACCACATTCTTCACAAAATGAAATTTCCCATTGGCTGCTAACATTTTTACAGTTATAGTCAGGGTTTTATGGCTTTTTTGCCCTTGTCAGAGTCAGACAACTTTTTAGTCAAAACGGGGTAAATTTGGCACAACGTTTTACACATGTCCACGAGACTGAGTTGAATATACACCATGTTCATCATCGGCCTTATTTCTCTCGTGATTGCGATGAATCTGATGTTGCGAAAACGCTGGAAGTGAGCAAACTGCCGAACAGAATGTGGACTTAATTAGACGGAGCCGACGCTTCACCCCCGCAGTTACACCCCCCGCCACACCCAGGCACTTTGTCCTTTCCTTTGACCTTGTTATTGGACACATTTATACTTTATAAATTGCTGACTTAAACGTCTGTTCTCCGTCCCACCCACCGCAGTTGCATCACTTTGACCATCCATCCATCACTCTGTTCCTCCCTGCTTCGTTCCGGAATGTAGAGAGGAATACTCCCCTTGTTTCCCTGTGTTCCCTGCACTGACTATGATGTCATTCATAACTTGAATATACAATTAAGATCAGTTTTCTCTTATGATGGGTAAATCTAGATGCAAAACGAAAAGATTTAGATGTAGAAAATAGCGGGGGGCATCATAACATTAAAATGTAATACTTTTGTTTGAGTAAACAAAAATGTCCTTTTTTAAATGGCTATGATACAGTAACTTGGCACATTTTAATAAACACTGTAGACTTTGGAATAATTTGATTCACAACTTTTAAGACCACGATGAAAAAAAAAATGTTATGTTAACAGCAGGCTCATTTTTAAACAAAATATCTATTGATTTTGGCCTAACTTAAATCTGTCTGTTCCTCAGCCCTAGTTTTATTGTAGTGGGGGTCTAAATCTTTTCGAAATCCTTCCTTAATCTCTTCATCTGAAGTGGATGGACAGACTTGTTTGTGCATCTCCTGCCTGGTTTCTTGTGGCCTATTGTTTAAACTATCTTACAGTGTGTAAAGATGAAGTCATAATGCTCGTTGTTGGGTTTTGTTGACCAGTTTGACTTCAATTTGCTAGAAGAACTGTGCGGGGGTTGTTGCATTGTGAACGTTCATCTAGAGAAACAATTAGACGTTGAGAATAGAGAGACACCAGTGGAAGCCACGTATATAGGTCAGAGACCTTTTCAGTAATAAGCTCCCCCCACTGTGAGGTCACCTGACACACAATGACATCAGCGTTGAGTGCTTGTCTCATTGGTTGCCGGGAGACTGGTGAGCTTTTATTTTATTCAGTCTGATTGGCTCAGGCCTAGTCCACTCACAACAGTTGGCATCTTTAAGACGGGAAAAATACTGACCACCTTGCCCACTGTGATATTGAAACATACGCTAACCGAATACATTCAGCAATTTCACATCAGGTTGACCTTTGGTCCTGTTCATGACGTCGTTCACGCATCAAACCGAACGGCCAGAAGCAGAGAGACCTTAATTCAACTCATCTCTAAAGAAAATTCTTTCAGAAGGGCTTTCAGAACTCCACTATAGACAAGACTGATGTGGGCAATATAGAGTTCCCACCTGAAAAATGTCTCCCATCATGCCGTTCAGGAATGTGTGAGAATCTAACCAGATGCAGTTCATGTGAAGCCACAACTTGCTGCGTTCAATCAGACCTTTGGCTGAACTTCTAACAAAATCTAAAGCATCAATGTATTCATGCTTTCAATCAATCAAATGCATGAATAAAAAATACAGCTGCAAGGCAGCAATGGCATATTCAAGCATCATCTCGGTTTTTTGGGAACGTAAATTAGGCGGACATGATGTGAGTAAACGCTTTGAACAATCAACTAACACATTTGAATGCAGCTAACACGGAGGCAGATTATTTTCTTCTAAGCATTAGCCGGTTGTAATTTTTGAGTTTTTGGATTCACATGACACTATTTTTGTTTTGATATGATTTCTAACTAGCATCAGACTAGTTAGATTTTTGATAAAACATGATGTATAGAAAAAGCATAAAACAATCATGAGTTAATGACACTGGCAAATTTATAAATGCCTTTTTTTTTTTTTTTACCCTCCAAATTCAATTACAAAAAACATTTTACTGTACCCCAAAGGGTTTAGGAGTTGGGCGCATGATGAGAACATATTGGGAATATCGAATAATTCAAGAATTTCACAGATGCACAGTAATGTATATCTAGTCACATACATGTTTAATAAAAAAAAAAAGCAGCTTCACTGACTTTTCAGAACTTTTTCTTTTTAAATATTCTTTCTAACTACAGTATATCTAATGTAACACTTATTGATGTTTACGTGGGGACGATTGAATTTTTATTGTGAGTCTTTAAAAGCAAACATTGATTGTGGTTCATATGTATTTTTTACTTTTTTGAGATTTCTCCTTGTCTTGTGAAAGCCAAAGATTTACTTCACTATGAACAAAGCCGGTGGAATAGTAGTAGATTCTGAGGCTTTGCCACACGTTTCAACAGCTCTGAAATAAGAATTTCGTTCTGAAACGGTGAGTGTTGAGTTCAGCTGGTGACAACCAGCCTCAACCTGCCCATACGTCAGAAAACGTTCTGGAAAAACAACAGTGAAGAAAAGTAACATAAAAATAAAACTTCATCTGTCAATGTATAAAACATAGTTAATCACAATGGTAATATAACATTTTACATCAAGATTTGATATTTCTCTGGTCATAAATTGTATTTGCTAAATAGTTTTTCTCTTTAATGGATCTGTAAATGTACTTTTTGCATGTGCGTTGTTAGCATTAGCATTAGCAAAATATTTGATCATACCAAAGTAGCTTTTGCTAAAAACAAAAAGCAAAATAAAGACAATTCTGAATTGCAAGACCATAGCCTTGTTAGTAGCTGTTGTTCTCTTATCAAACAACCTTATTAAAAACATTATGCCATAAATCATCCCCACACATTTTGAAGTGATTGCCAAAATAGCGCAGCAGCAGCAGCATTAGAGGCATCTCTATCAATCTATAGTTTGTAGGACCTAATTGTGTGATAAGTCTAGGATATTTTAGTTCATGGGGAGATTAAATTACTACAATACATACAATTACAATACAATTTACATTATAATACAATTGCATGTAAATTGCATGACACATACAAAAGTTTGCTGCCGTTATTGGAGTTCAGTCTGGAAATTACCATTGAGCCTCAGAAGTCTATTTTCTCCCTGGAGTTGACATCAAAAACATCAGCCATGTAAAGATGGAGCAGGCTTCATGGTGTTGGCAACGAAAGTCTATTGGTGGTCATGTCCTAAACACGAATGTGGCTAAACGTGGGGTGGAGACCGATATTAAAGTCATGTGTTCTTGCATAACTGGATTCAGATGTTGCCCCTGCATCTTTCTGAAGACCGCCCTAATGGAAAAGATGGCAAAGGCGCTTAACCCTCCACGGTCCGCGGCCTTCCTCAGCTGGCTAAACTCTCCCAGATGTGGGCGTACAGTGTGTGGAACAAGCAAGGAACCGACTGTAGCTCTGCTGAGTGTGCATTAGTCAAGAAGGGGCTTCCATTTTAATCGGAGAGAAGCCAGAAGCCATCAGACCATTCATCCAGAGAAAAAGCAAACACAGCCCTGTTTTATGGACTGCCCCGGGGGGATCTGTCTGCTGGGACGTTTCCTTGATCCCCTAGTGAACCCCCAGAGTACCTGCATCTGCTTTATGGATGCTGCTGGATAACATGCAGCTTATGGAATAGTGCCTTTCCTTTTCTTCTGGAGCTCCCTTGGCTTGCGGGCACTATACGCCATTGGGGTCAGAGTGACGTATAAGACATGATATCCAACGAAATGCCTTGAACGGCAGTGACATCGAGTCAAATAATAAAAGCCCGGAAGATGCTTGAGTGTCATGGTAATGAGACCCAGTGGCCCACACAGGAAGAAATCCAGCACAAAATGGGAAAATAAATGGCGTAGAGAGGCATAATGATTGGTCGTAAAAGTCTTTTGAGCTCCTCTTTTTATTAGCGTTTGTAAAAATACTACAAAACTTAAAGAGGCGTTCTTTCAATGAGAAGGTTAACGAGAGAAGGGAGATGAACAAAAGCACAGGTCCTCGATGGTCTTTTTTTCCCACCGCTGAGTGATGAGACTACTCTGCTTCTCTCTGCTGTTGTTTTATGCTTCAGATTAAGGGAAAATGGCATATTGTGATGTGCGGTTTGTAAGTCACCTTTTATGGTTCAAGGACATATGTGAATAAACAAACTTTTAGATCACGTGACCCGAAGTCACGCCTGGCGCCAGTGCTTGTTTAAATATATCACAATAAAAAAATGGTACAATTAAACAAATTGTACATTTAAACGTTTACTGTTTGACAAATCATACTATAATATGTGTAGCTGGGCAATTTTCGCCAACAATCATCGCAGTTCTTTTTTTAGAAACATAATTGTTTGCAATGTTGATATTGGTAGTTGTATTGTTGTATTTTGTAATCGCAGATCATTTCATTATGTTCTGACGTTTATATGGTAAAACATTTTTAGAACTTTTAGTAGTTAAATATGCCTTTTGAAATTCGAAAGTTGTTACATTAATCATTAAAACGGTCATGTTGAATTTGTGGCCATTCTTTTTGCCATTGTAAGAACGTCCCTAGCCCTGTTACGCCTTGCTTTGGTTTTCTGTTTTTAACTTGTGTCGTGTTCTTTCTATCCATAACCTTTATATTTTCCTGTTTGTCAAACAAGGGAGTTTGTTTCATGGTGCGGGTTAGATGGTTGTGTTAGTTATTTTGAGACGTGAGCCATAAATGTTTTTTTTATCCCTGGACCGTGTCGTGTCTATCCCATTAAAAACAGCAGAGCGGCTCTTTGATCACTCAACTGATTTTATTTCCCACCATGCATCAGTGACATGAGGATTACACTGTCAAGAATCATTTCGATCTAGTGTCTGATTACTTGCACCGAATCTCTACTAAAACAAACCGAGATGGTTGATTAATTTGAAAGCTTCGGAATGCTGTTTTTATCGTTGTGGAGGAAAACGTTTTTCATTTTGTCATAGACTATTTAAAGGCAACTCGCTGCTTTTTTTTTGGGTCTCTTTAGTAAACAAAATTCCCATATTTGTAGTGGAATAAGTTGACATATTCCGGGGGTTCAGCGGATGGTGAAGCGAGAGCAGGGCACATTCCCAATGAAGGCCAGAAACCGAATGTGTTTTTGATCAAGAGACTTGCAGTTGTGGCTGAAATTCCATGGACGTAAAAATCTCAGTCTGGACACAGAACGATCAGGCCGCCAAACCGTGACGATTGCGGCAGGATGCTTGGGAATTTTCGGAAGCATTGTACAAGCATTTCTAAAAATTGTCAGGCTGTATTTATTCGGGCCTCACAATTCGAAATTGGCCCAAAGCTTTGTAATATGAAGAATAATGAAGAATAAAAGCAGTAATCTGATCGTGACTTGATTCTGCGTGTAATCTAAACTTAAGTGTAGTTCACACCCTTTGTGCAAAACTTGCTTTGTTCTGGATCTACGATTCACTTCGGCCGTGGATATAAACCAAGCTCCATAGTTTGAGTCGCCTTGCAGGAACACATTAAATGTTTACTGCATTTCCTCCGTTCGACATGACGTTTGAAGGAAACAAGCTTGTTGGAAACTGTCCAATAGGTGGACGACTTTACAGAGCACATGGTTTTATTTACGTAATTTTGTTCGCCAGCCTTTCAGCATTTTTTATTAAACATTATATGCTCATATAATTATAAACATATGCTTAAATCTTCAGATTTTGCAAGATCAGTCGATGCTTTGCAGTATTATAGTGGTTTAGTAGAACACAAAAGACTTTACTTTGGCAAGACACTTTTATCCAAAGCGATTTACATAAAAGAGGAGCAAGTGATGCAATTTGTCTAAAAAAGGATACAGTAGGTGTTCAGAAGGTACCGGAATTAAGATCTCTAACTGTGTTACTTCTGTAAAAGTGTTTTTTTTGTTTTGTTTACTGAAGTGCTTGAAGTAGAGCTGCACGATTAATCGTTAAAAGATCGCAATCTCGATTCTGCCTCTTCACCATCTGAATCAAGCATTTATACGATTCTGCTTATTAAAACTCTCTGATTGATCGGCTGAGCGGAATTCAGCTGATCGATCATTTAAATATTATGAATGAAATATGATCTTGCATTACTTCTGCCGTATTTTGGGGCGCCTCTCAGGGGTCGTGATGACGCAGGAAGCACGTGACGGCCACCCGTGGTTTTGCGCAGCTGTGATCACGCACGCTAATTACCTGCACTTAGTATATGTGAGATGAGCATCAGTCGAGTTAAAAATAAATAAATAAACGGGACGAAGGAATGATTAAATACAATGGTAGAGTATCAACTCCAACATTTTACAAGTGTGTGTTCTTTAAAAAAAAAAAAATGTTTATCCAGAATCGTGCAACTCTAGCTTGAAGAATAAAAAACGGTTTTGCATGGCTAGATTCATGTTGCTACAACATTTGGCCTTTTGTATAGTGAAATTATTTCGTAAACGGAGATGATATTTTCTTGAGGATGTTTAAAAGAGTAATTCGTAAGTGGAGGTATTACCACTGTATTCCGAAAATCGTTGACGTTGTTCTGCAGTGTGCAGGCCACTTGTGTGTGTGTGTGTTATTTTATTACTAGATGGATGTCCTTGTCCTGATCTGGATCTTTCTTTGAAGCTTTAAACTTTTAACCAATACAATGTTAACAAAATAATTGGCCAGTGGAAGGAATCCTGATTCATGATAATATAACAGTTTTTTTTCATCATTTCTTATTCCAGAAGAGGTCGACTACAGCAACTTCGGCACCAGCACGCTGACGCGCAAAAAGAAGGCCGTGGTCACTCTCCGCAACGACCTGAACCGCAAACGGCCCCACATCCGCATCGGCATGCCGCAAGACTTCCGCCCGGTGTCTTCCATCATCGACGTGGACATCCTTCCCGAATCCCACCGGAGAGTGCGACTCTACCGGCACGGCTCGGACAAGCCCCTGGGCTTCTACATCCGCGACGGCACCAGTGTCCGCGTCACTCCTCACGGCCTGGAGAAAGTCCCCGGGATCTTCATCTCACGCCTGGTCCCGGGCGGCCTGGCCGAGAGCACGGGCCTGCTGGCGGTCAACGACGAGGTGCTGGAGGTCAACGGCATCGAAGTGACCGGAAAGACCCTGGACCAGGTCACAGACATGATGATCGCCAACAGCCACAACCTCATCGTGACGGTGAAGCCCGTCAACCAGCGCAACAACGTGGTGCGGAGCAGCCGCATCTCCGGCAGCTCGGGTCAGTCGTCCGACAGCAGCGGCTCGGTGGGGTACCCGGCCATCCCCCCGGCCGCTGGTGCCGCCTCGCACGGGTACGAGGACCTGGAGAGCGACGAGGAGTCGGACATCGTCATCGAGAGCAACATCAAGCGCCCGTCTCGCCGCTCCAACGCCTCGGTGGCTTCCAAGTGTTCTCTGTCCCAGACCGTCACGCCACCCCGGTCCCGGACGAGACCCCCGTCCACCGTGTCCACCGCCTCCTTTCACTCCCAGCCCAGCTTTAACGGCACCGTTCTTAACATCAGCTACAAGCTCAACAAGGACCTGACGCTGCAGCGCTACAACCCCGCCATCCGAGACAGCAACGGCAGCCTACACAAAATGCTCAGCGGCCTGAGAACAGACGCCCGCCACAGCCTGGCCCTGCCCCGAGGAGGAGTGGAGGAAGATGGCACCGTCATCACGTTATAATACAGGGATGAGGAACCTCAACGAACTTTAGGGGTTTTTAGGGAGCTGATAATTTAACAGAATTTTTTAAGTGTTGTTTTTTTTTTGTGTCGTACTGATTAATGCTGTTGTTTTGGTCAGGTAGAGCCACTTTTTAAATCTCGTCTTTCGACTGGTCGCATTTTTTTATCAAGTTTTAGTGACTTGCGGGGACCACCAGAGAGACCTGCGTGTGTAGATCCCGGTCAAACCTGCAAACGCTCGTCCGTGCTGAAAGGGAAATCTGATCCAATATTAAAGACACGTTTTGGATTATTGTCATGGCAAATTGTTTTTTAAACCTGAATGTTTGACCGTTTTGGCTGTTGAAGCATCTTGGGGGTCTTTGAAAACAGCGTCACTTTTTTTTTACGCACGTTTATTGCCGTTTTGACTGGTCCGTTTTGCTCCGTTTTTGTTTCTTCGTTTGTTTTTCACTGCACTTGATTGCATTGCGTCCCTCGATTGGTATTTCCCACTTTCGTGTCTTGATGGAGACGTGCTGACCTTTGTCGGGTCAGTGGAACCGTTGACTCGGCTTGTTCCTGTCACCTCACCGTTAATGAACCCTCACCTTTTACTCGAGTTCCACAGAAACACGAACAAGCCAGAGCTGTGATGCTTTAAAGCTCTCTTGAACTGGGAGCAACGGTTGTCTTGTTTACTGAATCTGTTTTAAAGTGTTCAGTGGGTCACAATTGTGAAGTTACGAAAACCACTTTTTTTCTGCTTGAACAGAATCTTTCATTTATTTCCATTGCTTTTGTGCCTTATCGCATCTCCTACGTGTATTTTATTTGAAATAGATTTGTTTTTGACCACTGAAAATAAAATATGAAACCCAGAAATGCTGCCGCAATAGCCGGAATGATTTTATCGCCATCTGCTGATTGTTGAGTGAGTTACGTTTTTTTTTTTTTTTTTT
>SOMO01000009.1:1672002-1682541 GCA_028128575.1 Paedocypris carbunculus | reverse complement strand
TATTGGAATGAACAAGAAAACAAATGTAATTTATAAAAAAGATAATATAAATAAAAATATATTGTTTTATAAATACGCCTATGTTCAAAATGCCGAAAACTGGTGTTGAGGAGTGAATATTCCTCTGGTCGATTACCGCAACAAAAAGTAACGATTTTGCAAAGCAGACGCGTGGAAATAATAATTCAGTGAAGCAGGATAGCCGTATATGATTTAAATTAAATGAAATAAAAAATATATATGAATCAATTTTGAAAGCTAACTATATTATGACCGTGGCAATGCTCCGCGTGACTATATCACATGACCGACATCTGTTTGGGCTTCTGATTGGCTGGTGCAGAAAACGCGCATGCGTATTTCCGTTTTGCATTGACAAACGAGACTGGCGGAGCAGAAAGCAAAACATGGAGCATCGGCAGGGTTTCGACCGGGCAGCGGCGGTGCTGTCACCTCTAGAGGAGTCCAGTGCGGAGGTCAGCAGAGACAGCGGCATCGTGTCACAGAGCGCCAGCAGCTTCTCCATGCTGAGCGAGGCCCTGAGCAGCGGCACAGTGTCACAAAGCCCGAGTTTTGGCGCCGCGGTGGCCCAAAGTCCGAGCTCCGCACCCGGAGACATTCAGGATGGAGGCGACCCTGGGCAATCACAGGACGACGACCTTCTGAGGCAAACAGCCATCACATACTCTTCTTATGTCAGGGCAAATGCAGAAGAAGAGGTTAGAACTCATGACGTTGTGTCGCGCGCGCGTGCGTGCCTGCCTACGTAACTGTGCGCGAGCACGCGTGTGTATTTACGTTTACGTCTGTCTTTCAGTCCGTCCGTGTACTACATTGCTAATATCTCAACTTTAATAAACGTGAAGTAAGGTGTAAAACCATTTGTTTTTTGCTTTTTTTGATTCAATTTGCGCTATTAGATTGCGTATGATCTTATCATTATAGCAACCTCAGCTGCACCAACACGTTTTATAACCACATCTGTCATTTGTTTGATGCTCTCGTTGTGTGTTTGCTATTTAGGTGTTGTGTTTGGAGAAAAGTCTGGAAGAAATGCTTACCAGAGTTGATGAGTTTGTCGGCATGCTGGATCTGGTATGGTCATTCTCTTCTCTAACTTCTGTAACTATACAAGTAATGTATTGTTGTTATTGTTATTATTATTATTATTAGTCTGCCTGTTTGTGTAGTGATTAAGTGATTTTCTCACAATACTGTACTAAGTAAGAAAGCACAATCAAGTTTGATGACGTCATGTAACTTTACACACCTTTATTGAATTGAAAATAACTTTACAGTATTTGTCCCACAGCAGGTAAATTGTTGACAAATGCAAAACAGAGAGAAAAAGAACATAAATAACCACACATCTATAGATAAATGCAAACACACACACACACACACACACATTCACAAAAAAAAAAACATAAACTGAACAACTGCCACAGAAGAAAAGCGCATAAATGTGATCCAACAACAATCAATAATAAATAAATAAAATAAATGTGTATACGACACTGTTGAGTGAATTGACCGACAGTGAACTAAGAATTCATTTCAGATATTAGATTTTATACTATCATAAAATTAATTCCTGGATTGTTCTTTGACTTTCATAGATCCGAAACGACACCTCTCAGGTGGTTAACGAGAACCTGCCACAAATACAACGCAAATCTGAAGAGATGAGGGAGATCTACCGGAAAATCGACAAACTGGAGGTATTTATTCTATTTTTTTGGTTTGTGCCAAATAGTAATTCATGTGAGAATATTCCTTATACACTTGTTTATCAGGCATTTGTCAAAATTGTCGGAGCCAACGTTTGTGCACTGGAAGAACAAGTGACTCAAGTAGAAGGAGACGTCGGAACCCTGCCCGGAGCCTTCAAAAAGATCTTCCGGAACATAAACGTTCAGGGATTATTAAATGTGAGCATGTCCTGTTGGCCTGTGCGTTTGAAATCATTTAGATGCTTCGTCTGATAATATGAAATCTTTTCTCCAGAAACCTGCAAGCCCAAGAAGGCAAGCGCAAAGACATCAAGAGCTTCCTAGTGTCTTTAGGACAGAAGATTATTTTAAACCTCAGTCTGAGCCGAAGTAGCAGCAGAGCCCGTGAAGCACCCATCACGTCCAGGGACCTTCAGCATCAGCAGTGCAGTAGATTAAACACCTCTCCGTCACTGTGGCGTCTGATTATCCAGAAGAATCCTGGTCAACTGTTGTTTTAGTGGACAGTTCAACGGCAGCTAGTTATATTACCAACAGATGCTTCGTGGGATTTGTTTATTTTATTTCCTGAAGTGCCTCTCCAGGAAGACTGACACTGTTTCTTATGAATGCAACCGCATGTTCAACACCGGAACATTTGTTTAATGCTTTATGTGACTTTTACTCTCACATTTTGCAGCATATACTGTACTTCTGTTCTCTGGTCTTTCTTCCAGTGCTTGAGTCTTTTTGCACTACTTTCACTGTCTTATGACTAAGCATTTTATCCTAAGATTTAATAATCAGTGTTGACAAAAAATACGTTTTGATAAACTCATGTTACCGGTGTAAATTACTCTGGTTTTTACCGTAGCGTTCAGTGCCACACTGCTCTGCCCAGCAATGTCTTCTCGAAGACTCGCGTATGGTGCAGAGGACTCACTTTTATATCTAAATATCCATGATCATTTGAGGACAATTGTACCGTTATATAACATGACTAATAATGATTGTCTATTTGTAATAAATCAGCAGTTGTAGAATACAGCAGACAAAGAAGTCCAGTGTTCTCAATCTAAACAGATTTTCATTTTTCATATTTTTCATTTATTCATGTTTTTCATGTTCGACAATTAAATGTCCACACAGTACATTGTTTAGAACTATCAAACACGAAAGTTTAAAAATGCGTAATTAAAATGTCTTGTATTCCTTAGTATGATAAATTACACATCACATACTATTTAAAACTATGCTTGTAGAATTTACAAATACATTAAACCTCACTATAGATATTATCAATGTCAAATGATGAAATATCAAATCTGACAACAGTGCTAAAACGAATTCGGCATATTCAGGTAATACCTGCGGGTGCATCCACATGCTATAGACATCAGTTAAGGAAGTCATCTTATCACGTGACCCCGGCACGGCAACCAATCAGCAGCCCCAATCCTGGCAAGGAAACGTTCTTTCTGAAATTAACCACGTGTATTTCATCAGCCACAAGCGGAAGACAGAACGTGTCTCCATCACATCCCGAACCGTCGAGTAACTTTACAGGTAAACACGTTTAAATTCCATTCACGTATGTTCGTTTTACGACGCCGTTTGCTGTTGATTTGGAGGGCACGAATGCGCTGCTGTCCGTTATTTTTACTTTTCGAGCGCCACGTTTCTTCACAGCTGCTTATGTTAGTGAAGCGATTTGCCCTTGTTTCTTTAATAGTATCATTTAATAGCCACTCTTTGAATTAATGGTGATCAAGACACAAATTATCGTCTTATTTGTCATGCTGTTTTAGTTCTTCCGTGAAGTTACTTACAGGAACATCTGCGGTTTATACCGGTATCTGCATTGAACAATCATAATGATGGTTAAACTTTTAACCTTTAACTTCTAGTTCTATCGATAACATAAAAAGTTATACAATTTTTGTTTTAGTCTTTTTATTTTACGCATTCTCACATTACACATTACACAGGCAATGTGTTTCAGTAAAAAAAATGTAATACTTTTAGTAATTAAATAAAAGATTCAAGTGTGCACGTGTACACGTCATTTAATCCGATGTAAAGGTCATACATGTGGCTTGTCCAGATATAACTACACAGCTTTATTACAAACTTTATTTGGCGTGGGAATGTATTGCTCAGCCCTCCTTAGTATACTATATTACCAGTATACGTACTTTATTTTAAGTTTTTTTTGAATAACCATAGCCGATCATACCGGTAACTGGTAATCACTATGATATTCGCAAGCCACCGATTATTTTTATTTAAAATCTAAATGCTGTAATTTGATTCTCCGAGAGTGGAGTTGTCAACTGGATTGCATTTTATAAAATGATTTTTTTTATATATATTAAAAACCATCTGTTGACCATATTTAACACTCAGATGATTTTACTTTAATGACAGAGGATCTCCATCAACAATAGTAGTTTCTGTCCGCTTTAAGAAATTTTATTAATTTCATAAAATATGTCAGTCAGTGAAAATATTACTTCCATTAGATGAACATGTTTGATTATTAAATTAAAATGATTTAGAGGTTGTGCAGTACCTTTGATCTGCAGTTTAACAGTACACAAATACTTGTGTGAAGTCTAAATGCTTCAATTATGTGATATAAATATATGCAAATTATGCAAATAGACAGTAAAAAGTCAAATTAGTTGGGAAAAAAATGTCAAAAAGGTGCTTTACACATTTGCATCCAGCCAATTAAACTTGACTTTGGGTTTTATGGTTGCGACATTCTAATTTTAGTTGTCAAAACTAAACTGAAGTTTCTTAGTTTCTAACTGAATTAGTTTCATTTGAATGTCAAATTTGTGAAAGCGCCTCTCAATGCTCGTTTTAATGTATTACCACAGGGAAAGGGCTAATTGAATCATGGCTCATCTCAAGATCATGTGCTAAATGAAGGACTGAGAAATAAAATAGTTTCCTGTTAATTCTCCAATTCACAGCAGCAGAATGTGTGGAATCTGGGCCTTGTTTGGTAGCGACGAGTGTCTGGCGATCCAGTGCACCAACGCCATGAAGATTGCGCATCGTGGCCCGGACGCTTTCCGCTTCGAGAACGTCAATGGCTTCACTAACTGCTGCTTTGGCTTTCACCGTCTGGCCATTGTTGACCCGCTGTATGGCATGCAGCCGCTCCGAGTGAAGCAGTTTCCTTATCTCTGGTTGTGCTACAATGGAGAGATCTACAACCACACCAAGGTATAAACCCACATGTCCTACTCTAATACTCTAATAGTACCTTGATGTTGAAGTTTAATTCGGTTGAGAACTCGCTTTACTAGTGTCACATCATTTTTTCCTAATCAAAATAATTTAAATGCCATTAAAATAGGCCCACCTAATTTTTTTAAATGGACAATATATTAAAATTTCTAAGTAACATAACATAAACACAAAGAGTGTATTATAATTCCAAATTCAGTCCTTCCAGTTTTTCCACAATTGCTGAAAAATCAGTAAAAAGCAGCATTAATTTGTGGTCATGTGGTGTTTTTGCACAATTTTGTAAATTTAAGCCTCAAATTGAAACATCTAGTGAAATGATGACTCATTCCAATATTGCACTTGAGAAAATGTTTTTTCGTCCTTTTATTGGCGCAGGCTTTAACTTATCAACTTTTGACAGACTAGTATCTCTGTCAAACTGAACAAAGGAACCGTTGAGCAGAAGCTCAGCATCTTGTGGAAGAATAAGTAAACGTCACAGTAGTTCATTTATTAAATAACACAGATATGCTGTGTCTCATGATACAGCCGACTCGGACACATCTAGCACCTTAATAATACACAGAGCACAAGAAGAGCATCTTCACAGGAAACGCTCCACACAAGGCGCAGCAGGAGAACATGTCGGAGCGAGTACCAGTGTAAATCTGAATCTTATAAACTCCTGAGTGGCAGTTAAATGTTTTACACTGCATTTTATCTTTGAGATTAAACTCTATCATAGAGACACTAGTGAAGTGAAGACAGAAGTCTGTCTCTTCTGTTCATTTTCAACAATGCGTTTGCTTTCGCTTGTTGGGTTTTTTTTTTGTGGCGCACTTTCTTAACTTTCATTTTCTGGAAACAAGTTCAAACCAGTTTCATCGAATAGTTGCAATGCGTGGGCTCCTTTGATAACCTCTCCTTTGACACATGTTTAAAAACGGTCCCCTTCTTCTGCTTGAGTCACACTGAATGTAGAAGTTGATCCTTTATGGTTTCATTTTGATGGACACCATTGTCTGCTTGCCATCATTGTCACTAGATCTTACGGTCTTGTCATATTAAAACGAAAGTTAAAAGAACATACAAGGCGTCTTTTACTTGTTGGCCTTTGGGTGGCGGTGTAGAGCACCTCCAATGTCTCACGCTCCCAATATTTGCTTTTACCGGAAATCATCAGATTAATTACCAGTATCTCAGGAAACTTGTCCGTCAGGTCACTCAGATTTCAAGCTTCAGTACCATTTTATCGGAATTTTCATTTAACATATCTGTACAAACGTGTGTGTAAACCACATTGCATAATTTTTTTTTTCTCCATTTATCACGAATAAATAAAATCCATGTTTTTAATTTAGGATTACTTTTGTCATGAATAAACAGAGATCATCCACTGTGAATGATTTGGATTTGTCGACCAATCCCAATTCACGTTGTTTGTTTTTTTTCTTTCCAGCTGAAAAAGCACTTTGACTTTCAGTATCAGACCAAAGTCGATGGCGAGATCCTTCTGCACCTGTACGATCGCTTCGGGATTGAGAAGATGGCTTCCATGCTGGACGGAGTGTTTGCCTTCATCCTGCTGGACACGGCTAACAGAAAGGTTTTCCTGGGCAGAGACACGTACGGTGTGAGACCCATGTTCAGACTTCTCACCGATGATGGCTTTCTGGCCATCTGCTCCGAGGCCAAAGGTACACAGACTCGTGATCGCCTCCACAGGGTTCTTACGGATGCTTGAAATCCTTAAACTTCAATTGTGTTTTCAAGCTCTTAAAAATGCTTAAATGCATAGAAAGTGCTTGAAAATGTATCACAGGAAAATATATCATAAAGTATATCTTCCAATAGCCCTAGGGTTTATTAATAACAAGTTAAGGTAAAACTTCTTTTTACAATTAGTGAAGCTTTTGAAGCCAAAAGTAACAATAAGTTTCTGTTAAAATCATGTTTATCTGGTGAATATAACATGTCCAAAACGTTCCTGTTTTCAATAAAAACTTTTATTGAAAGGTTTTTTTTTTTTTTTTTTTTTCAGGGGCAGGGTGGTGGTGTTTTATTTTCACATAAGCTAATACTGACAGTTGACCATACAGACTATGATACTTGTTCCAATTGCTGTTTATATAAAGCATATTTTTGCATAATCTCTCTTTCAATGTGAATAAAATGGTAACGTTTCATTTTAGTTGTAATTAGGCAGACCTTTAAAAACAGAAGTAACTCACGTTGTCACTCATTACAAAAGTATTTCAAGATACGATATGCCCAATGTTGTTGCAGATTTAGATGCAAAATGCGTCCCATTTAACACAATGTTCAATTTACGAAACTGCTATCAAAAACATTAATTTTGTAAGATGACGTATCACTGTACATGTATTGTGCCGCATCTGTATGGTGCTGGAGAAGCTTGAACCATGAAAGTGCTTAAATTTGACCTTTTGGAAACTGTAGAAACCCTGGCTCCATGATTTCCACTTGGTTGTTTCATCGACAGGCTTGACGCAGATCACGCACTCCATGGCCGCCCCAGCCACCATCACTCCCTTTCCTCCTGGACACTTTGAGGTGTTTAACCTGAAGCCCACGGGAAAGGTGGAGTCCGTTCAGATGGATCGCTTCCACTGCTGTACTCAAGAACCCAAGCACATCGCTTACAACAAGCTCGATGGACTTGCCACAGGTAGACGACTGTGAAACATCCAGAACCTTTCAGCAGCGTCAGCCAGTTGTGTTAAAGGTCTGTCGTTGCATCCCAACAGGATTTGAATTAAAGGCGGTGAAGACCAACATCCGTGTCCTGTTTGAAGATGCTGTGAAGAAGCGTCTGATGGCTCACAGAAGAATCGGCTGCCTTCTGTCAGGTGCACAGTCGTGATTATTCCTGCTCTCGGTTGAATCTTTTCAGTTGTTGACTCTTCCACCACGGCTTGGTTTGGTTTTCAGGAGGACTCGATTCCAGTCTCGTTGCAGCAACTCTTGTAAAACTGTCCAAAGAAAAGAAGCTGGAATACCCCATTCAGACCTTTGCCATCGGTGCGGAAGACAGTCCTGATATCGCTGCTGCTCGCAAGGTTGTGTTTCAGTCGTCACGTGTGTTGTGTGAAGGGAGATCGGCGTGATTCAAACAGGTTGTTGGTGACAGGTGGCGGCGCACATCGGCAGCGAGCATCACGAGGTGAGCTTCACGCCGGAGGAGGGCNTCTGCGAAGTCTGCAAAGTAAATGTAAAGATCAGACCCAATGCGTAAGAAAGCTGTTTTTATTTAACAAAACCCAAAAACGTAATTGAGTCTCTGCTATAGTGAAACACAAAACCCTCTGAGAACTGAATAGACTGTGGTGGTGAGCTAAACAGACACTACATTTGTAAACGGACCACAGAGAAAAACACGCTCTGGAAACTTCAGAAATCAGAAACAAAGGAACTTGGACAAACCATCAACCAAACAATGAGTTCAACAGGGCCAAGATCATCTTACCTCATACAGACAGTTTCTCCCAGAATGTTCCTGCTCTCACTAACATCATTAACACCTCATCTGGCAACCTTCCTAAAGCATTTAAGCAAGCTGTGGTCATCTCGCTTCTTAAAAAGAACATACTTAAACCTTTCGTCACTCTCAAATTAAACACCCAGATCTCTCTCTCCATTTCCTTTTAAGGATCTTGAAAAGGATGTGTTCCGCCAACGGACTTCTTACTTACTACGAAGAGCCTTTTGCATTGCATTGAAAAGATTGAGCAAAGTAACCTCCTCCTGTTCTCATTCTCGTGGACTGCCAGGCTGTTTTTGAAGCAGACTATTAACAGATTTTGTTATCTATACTCTCTGCTACGGGAATCATAGTCAGTGCACTGGATTGGTTTCATTCGTTTCTCTCAGGCGGATTGCAAGGCTCATGTACTCAAGTCAGAGTAATGAGTCAGATGCTGGTTGTTATTTCAACTCTTGCTTAATAATCTGTCCGTAATCATGTTATTGAGCCAGTAAATCAGGACAAATGTACCCACATCCCTATTAAGGTATATGTATACGTATATATCAGGACATTATCTATTTTTTTCTTTTTCTTTTTTTTTTTTTATTTTCTCAAGGCAAATCCTTTGTTTAGTCATCAAGACCTCATAAAAAATAACCAGCTGCTGCACTGACACTTTATCAAACCCGTGCACTAATGGGACCGGCCTTTCGTTTTTTTGTAATTGCACTATTTTCATATTTTTGTCAACTGCTCTTTTAATTTCTTGTGNTTACTAATTTATCTTTCTTTTTGCACCAAACCGAGTAGCAATACTAATTTCATTGTGACCCTGTGATACAATGACAATAAAGGTATTCTATTCTATTATCAAAATATTTTTCGCAACACTGCAAGCTGTTAGTGCAAATTAGCAGAAAATTCGACATCTTTTCCGTGTCTCTGCAGGCATGTACCTGATCTCCAAGTACATCCGCGAGAAGACGGACAGCGTGGTGATCTTCTCCGGCGAAGGTTCCGACGAGCTGACGCAAGGATACATCTACTTTCATAAGGTCAGCGCTTCAGACCTGGACTTTATTTTCACGCGCTGAAAGTTCATAGTAACGGACAAGCGAGATGTTTTCACCCCAGGCTCCGTCTCCTGAAGCCGGGTCTGAGGAAAGCATTCGTCTCCTGAAAGAACTTTACCTGTTTGACGTGCTGCGAGCCGACCGAACCACTGCTGCACACGGGTGAGTCCCACCTCACGCTTCCCACGCCACTAATGCTCCTAACGTTCCTATCATTTCCGTCTCCAGACTGGAGCTTCGAGTGCCTTTCCTGGATCATCGCTTCACGGCGTACTATCTGTCCCTGCCTGAGGAGATGAGAGTCCCAAAGGTGAGTCCGTCTAATCCAGAGGAGTTTGCTGGCTAACGTGTGGCTTTGTTTGGATCAGAATGGCGTGGAGAAGCATCTGCTGAGAGAAGCGTTTAATGGCATGAACCTCATCCCGGATGAGATCCTCTGGAGAAGAAAAGAGGCCTTTAGTGACGGCATGACCTCCGTGAAGAAGTCCTGGTACACCAGCCTGCAGGAGCACATTGAGTCTGAGGTGCGTCACCTTGTTTGCAATCCTGCGAAATACGTTTACGTTTAAAATGAATCTATGAAAGAAATCGCAGGAAAATAGAGCTAATCAAATTATCCCTCGTTGCAATGTTTCGATAATTGTCCATTCAAGACGTATGCCAAGTTACTTTTTTGGCTACTTTGTACTGAGTAGCAAAAATACAAAAGATTACATTTTTGATTGAGTATCTGTACTCTTTACTCCACTACATTTGAATGGACACTTATCGTCAGCTACATTGTGATTGTCGATCAAGTCGGCATCATTTTCTACCATGGTTAATTTCTTGTGCGGACGAGGTGATATTGCCATCTGCAGGATGCTGAAGGTACTGGATGCTATTCATGAGCTAAATCACGTGAATGTAAATTAGCGGTTTTGCACATTTGAGTTTGACTGAGACTTTTTTTCCCATTTTTGTTCTGCCATTTTGGAACCATTGAGGTCTCACATTTCATTTCTACATTAGGAAATAAAACCTC